>MU225715.1:3641034-3656278 GCA_018584345.1 Thuja plicata
TATATTCTAGGATTATTTCAGCAAAGTTCAGGGTAGTGAATGAATCTGATGGATTAATATGGTTAAGTGTGCTAAAGTGGATATATAAGGTATATCTATGTTTAGTGTCAGATCTTGTAATTGTTTTTAGTTGGTTGTCCTTAATCATGATGTTTTAAAACCAGTTATACATGACTCCATGCCCCAGGATTGAGCACTGGTCAGTTTTGTTCAGTAAGATGACTATCATCATTTAAATCAAAATATTTACTTTCAGTTTCGGTTTGTCTCAGTAAAAGTTACAGTGAACATGTCCTGTAATTCCACCAATAGCAAGGTTGAATAATTTCCTGATTTCATTATTCAAAACTATTTAAGGGTATTCCCACCCGAGTTTGTGGAGCTCAAAGTGCAGAAGGTTTCAAAACCTTGTTTCTGTTATTCTATTCTATGCTGAATCAGTGTTAGGGATAAATAGAGTAAACCCTCAGAGGGTAATTTCATATCAGCAAGAAAAAGAACCAACACGTTATGACCCTCAGAAGCTCCTGCATCATTCTCCCCTGCTTGACAAGTATGCAAGTACTACAAGTTCTGGTTCTCAAATTGCTTCCATTTAGGCTCATCTAGATTCTTCAAATCCTATTCTATAATCCAGGTGCTATCTATTGGTGTCAACCCTTCCCACTGCATAAGATATCTATTGTAGTCACTTTGGCGAGTTTGAACAGTTTTCTTGTCTAGAATCTATGTAACCTTTTCATTTTTCTTGATGGGTATAGAATGTCTCCACTCCACCTCATCCTTAGTTTCAATAGAGGAATAATCACCATGGAATGTATATAAATTAGATATATTAAACACAAGAGAAATATCAAGACCACTAGGGAGCTCTACCTCATAAGCATTATCATTAATCTTCTTTGGGAATCTTGTAGGGACCAATTTTCTTATATTTAAATTTGTGATAAGTATCGGTAAGAAAAATCTCCTTGCATAGATAAACCGTCACTAGGTCACCTGCACTAAAAACATGATACCTTTGGTAGCATCTACAAAATATTTTTATTTGTCATTGTTGTCCTGTAACTTTTGTCTTACATCTTCCTGCAACTGGAAGATTTTTTCAACAAAGGCTTCTTCATCATCACTAACTCAGTCAGCCAAGGGAGGTTACACCAAATCGAGAACACACTGAGGGTTTCGACCATAAACAACTTGATATGGTGACTTACCAGTTGACCTTTTCAAACAAATTTTATAAAAAAATTATACTTGGGGCAATGCTAAATCCCACTCTTTGGGCTTCCCTCCAACAATGCATTGCAATAAATTACCAAAACTTCAATTGACCACTTTTGTTTTCCCATCAGTTTGTGGATGATAAGCACTACTAAACTGTAACTTTACCCCCATCTTATTCTGTAAGGTCCTCAATAAATGACTCAAGAACTTAGTATCCCAATCAGAGGTGATTGTTTTTGGAACCCCATGCAATCTCACTATTTTAGAAAAGAATAATTGGGCCACACTAGTGGCATCACTAGTTTTCTTACAAGCAATCAAATGAGCCATGGTGCAGGAGCACCTAGGTAAGGCTAGTTAATAACCTTGGCTTCTAGTTGATTTTAGCTTGTAGTGGCCTTAGCCAAGACACTAAGTAAAAATAGGACTAGATGGGTCCTAAAGTGTGTTGTGATAGGTTAGGAGGCCTCATTAGGTCATTAGTGACCTTAGTTTCAAATATTGTCCAAATTTGTCAAGTTGTGTAAATGTTGTCAATATTGTGGCAAAAGTTGCATTTATGCATTTAAGGGTCAAATTGGAAAAGGGAGTGTTTAGGAGAAATATTTGATGATTTACCTAGCCTAGATATCCATTTGGTTAAGTTTCTAGTATTGTTGACCAAGTTGTATGCAAGAATCCAAAAGTTGTAAAAGTTGTTAATGTTTTCATTGACAACGTTGACAACATTTCTTGCAATTAAGACATCTTCAAGAAATTGGGTTTCTAAATATTCAAAACCATTGAGTTAGGGTCCTAGTTATCTATATAAGGCCTCCCTTGACCTATGTATGTGGTTGGATGAATTTTTTAAGTAAGAACCATTAATGAGCAAGCAAGTTTCTGAGCATTGTTTTGTGTTTTTCCTTACATTTTGAGTTTTAATAGATTAGATTGGATACTATAACCCGTGCACATGTTAGGGTAGATTTTATTTGAGTTTTTTTTGGTTCTAGATAGTCTTTTTGTTTGATTTCAAGCACTCTTTGTAAATATTTTAGAAACTACACTGTCACTGCTCTAAACCAGGTAGTTTTTATAAATGGGGTCATAGCTCCTCTTCCCACGGTGAAATCTATACGAGCCTTTGGTATTAGGAATATGACTCCTTGTATAGACTGTATAGTGAAGGATGGGCCCTGGAAGGAAAGTGAGATATTTTTTTAGTGATACCCTAGGCGAGCCAAAGATGCATGGCTAGGGATCACAGTGAGTTGCAGAGGTGAAAGGAGTGATCAAAAGCATTGGTTGCTTCAATCAAAGCATGTGTAGAGGAGGACATATGTATGGAGAAACCCCAAGTTTAATGGGAATCTTTGGTGATTGATTCTTCATGGTGGAAACCCAAACCTTGATGGATATGCTCAGTACATAGTAAAACCCTTAATTATAGGCTTCCAAATAGGAACCCTCCTTACAGATAGTTTGGGAAGGCAAGACCTAGAAAATCCTTTAGATCACTGTAAAGGGTATCATGATCTAGAGTTATTTTTCCATATTGTTAAGAATAGTGTCAAGTTATTTGGAAAAAGGAGCCTAATTAGGCCTAATTCTTGTGCCTAATTAGGCCTAATGCTTGTAGTCCTATCCACAGATGAATAGTGATTACCTTATTCAATCACTTGGTGTGTAGAAGAAAGAAGATGACCATGAAGCTTGAGATAAGGTTGAATTGACTTCCTAGTTGATGTTAACAAGTTGAAAGAAGAAGTATCTTGTGTAGAGACTCATTGGAATATTAGGGTTAGTCAAGAACCCTAATATGCTAGAGAAGTGGCCTATGTGATACCCTAGAAGAAGATAGGGTATAGAGAAAGACTTATTGTTACATCAGATTGGTATCAGATCTAGGTTAAAGAATTGGAAGTTGGTGTATGTCTGTAAATATAGGTAAATCAGTAGGGGAGATCAGTATGATGACTAATGCAGAGCTACCTTAGGAGATGGTGAGAAAAAGGAGAAGAATAGACTCCTTGAAGAGGCCCTAAAAGAAGTGAGAATCAAGCTACAAGAAGTAGTTGATGCTAAAGATAAAGGAAAAGAAGTTGAAAGCAGTGACATAGGTAAAAATATTTCTGAGGAAGATATCATCCCTGAACTAGACCCTGTCTTGAATGAAGAACCCTTCTTGAAATCCATAAAATCCCTAGGAGGAAAGGCATTGGAAATAGTTCCACTATTTAGTGGAAAGATGGATATAGAAGGAGTCATGCAGTGGATTGAAGGGATGGAGAACCATTTTGAATGTGAATGTGTCACTGAGGCACAAAAACTCAAAGTGGAAAAGTCAAGGCTCAGAGGGTCATCCTTGACATGGTGGAAGTATCTACAAGATGAGAGGGTTAGGATGGGTAAACAACCTATTGCTAACTGGAAAGCCATGGTGACCAAGTGAAGAAGAACTATCTGACAAATGACTATGTAATTCAAATTCATAGGAAAAGACAAGGAATGAGACAAAAGGACTTGGATGTGGCCTCTTATACAAAGGAATTCCATAAATTAAGCCTTAGGTCCAATATTCAAGAAGAGGACCTATCAAGGTAGCCAGATACTTGGGTGGTTTAAAATGGAACATCCAAGAGGAGATAAGCTTGTGGACTCCAACCACTATTTCAAAGTGCCATCAATTAGCTCTTAAGGTGGAAGAGAGGAACAAGAAGAAATGATATTCTAAGTTTAGAGGAAGAGGTAGAGGAAGAGACCAAGGTGGTCACAGAGGTGGTTACCAAGGCAGGGGTAATGAGAAAAGGAATCAAGGAGAGTCAAAGATGACAGAGCATGGTAATGAAAGAAATCCAAGAGGGGGTTATACCAGAGGAAGAGGTACTCAAGGAGGATCTAGTAGAAGAAGGGTTTTAGGTAGAAGTAACTCATACTTTGCAAGTATGAAATGTTACAATTGTGGAAAATTGTGTCATCCTACTTATAGGTGCCTGGATAAGCCCACTTCTTCAAACAATGGAAAAAGGATAGAATATGCTCAAGAGGACACAATAAGTGTCAAGACTCTAGAGGTTGATGACATTGAATAAGAGATGGGAGAGAACCTAATGTTCAGAAGGGTTATAATTAGACAACCAGTAAAGAATGAACCCAAGCATAGAAGAGCACTGTCTAGGATCAGATGTAAAATCCTTGGAAAAGTTTGCAAAGTGATAGTGGATTTAGGATCCATAGATAACATAATATTAGAGGAATCTATCAGTAAGCTCAAGTTGACAAAGATACCTCATGTCAATCCCTATAAGGTGACATGGTTGAACAAGGGAAAGAGTGTGTTGGTGAATGAGAAAACTTGGGTTGAGTTCTCTATAGCAGAATACAAAGATAAGTTCCTTTGTGATATCTTTCCAATGGATGCATGCCATATGATATTAGGAAGGCCTTGGAAATATAACAAAGGAGAAGTGTATGATCGAAAGGATAATTCCATATCCTTCAAGAAAGATGGAAGGACTTTAAAAATCTAGTCTTTGTTGGAGGAAGATGAAACAAAATCCTAGACACCTAGTATCATGTTGAGTAGTAGGAAGGAGTTCCTAAATGACCTTAGAGATGAAGGGAGTGAAGGCTATGGAATTTTACTCAAGCCTAAGGAAGAAAAGAAACCTAAGCAAGAGCCATTTCCATTTGAAATCAAAGAATTTATTGAGAAACTTATAAATACATAGTTAGTGATGAGACTCCTGTAGATTTACCTCCAAAGAGAGTCATAAGTCATCAAATTGACTTTTTACCTAATGCATCATTGCCCAATAAGGAAACACAAAAGCTTACTCCTGATCTAAACTTAGGGGTGGCTAAAAAAGTGCACGAGCTACAAGATCAAGGGCTAATCAAGAAGAGTATCAGCCCATGTGTCATACCAGTGGTCTTAGAATCCAAGAAGGGTGGTAAGTGGAGACTTTGTACTAATTCTAGAGCAATTAATAGGATCACAATTAGGTATAGATTTCCAATTCCTAGGATAGAGGATTTGATGGATTGTCATGGGGGGAAATTTTTTTCACTAAGTTAGACTTGAAAAGTGGATACCACCAGATTAAGATCAAAGAGGGGGATGAATGGAAGACAACTTTAATATTGTGGATGGATTGTATGAGTGGAGAGTTATGCCATTCAGACTCTCAAATGTCCCTAGCACATTCATGAGGCTCATGAATGAAGTGCCTAAGGACTTCACAGGGGTCTTTTTGGTAGTGTTTCTAGATGATATACGTATATTCAATAGGACAACAGAGGAGAATGTGAAACATGTGGAGATGGTGCTTAAGAGATTGCAAGAAGAGAAGTTGTCCATAAATCTTGAGAAATGTGAGTTCTTCAAGAAATAACTTGTATATTTTGGATTTTTTGTATCTTGAGGGTCATTTAAAATGGACCCAAGTAAGGTGGAGGCTATCCTAAATAGGCCCACACCAACCACAGGGACATAAGTCAGGAGCTTTCATGGGTTAGCTCAGTTTTACATAAAATTTACAAGGGACTTCAATGGGATTTGTGTACCATTTCTAGACACCATTAAGGGTGTCCTAAAGACTAAGTTTAGATGGACTTATGCAGCAGAGAAAGCATTTGAAATGTTGAAGAAGCAAGTAGAAACACAACCTGTCCTTAGAATCCCTAGTTTTGATCAACTATTCACCTTGGAGTGTGATGCAAGTGGGATTGCAGTAGGGGGTGTGTTAAGTAGAGAAGGTAGGAAAGTAGCATTCTTCAGTGAAAAGCTAAATGAATCAAAGAAGAAATATTCTTCTTATGATTTAGAACTATACGCTTTTGTTCAGTCTCTTAGGAAGTGGAGACATTACTTATTGCCCAAATAATTTGTGGTTTTTACTGATAACTAGGCCTTGAGCTATATAAACACCCAAGAGAAGCTTAGTAATAGACAATTGAAGTGAATGGAATACCTACAAGCATTCACATTCACAATAAAGCACAGGGTGCCAGCAAGAAGTTGAGTCCACTTTTTGGGCAAAAAGTGGAAGTGTTTTCCCTATTTTTCAAATTTTCTATCAAATGATGTTAAAATGTGAGGCACTTAGAGATTGAATATCAAAAAAATCCATGAATAGAAAATTTAGTGCTCAGAGTCTATTTTTCAAATATGTATTTTATTTGAACACCCACAAGGTAGAAAATATATTTAGTAGGCATGTTAAAAAACCTCTTTTTCAAAATGCCTGTTTCAGGACCATACCCCAGATGTGTATGACCACCCTATTTTGAAGTAAATAAATAATTTTTTCTAAATACTTTTGGGAGAAGGTACCTTACACATCAAAGATTGGTTAGAATATTTTTATTTTTTTTTTAAATTAAATATATATTTTTTAATTAATTTTTAATTGACTATAAAGTACATTTTCAAAACCTCTCGTGTACGACCACCATAATTTGATGAAAATTTCACTTTTTTGGGAAATTATTATTTTTATTTTGAATAAAATTCTATGTAGATTGGTCTCATATAATTCATTTTTTCAAAAACCTAAAATCAAAAAGTGATTAAAGTTTTAGTAAACCTTACTATTTTAAGTTTAGGTATCACTTTTGATTAATAAATATTGTAAAAATAGTAAAATTTATTATATCACTATAAAATTTATATTTTTGAAATTTAGACAGTAACATCTCTAATGGGTTTTAATTTCATCAAAAATTTTGATTAGGAAGACCCTCAAAAAATTATGGCAAGGCAGAAATCTGGTGTTCAAATGCCTTAGCCATTATTTTGGAGCTCCAAGCATAGGCTTGGTCCCACCAAACCTATCCCAAACCGAAATCAAATGCAAATGGTGGTTTGGTAAATTCAAATTTTAAAAAATGGGCACACGTTTAAAAATGTGTACCCGTTTCTTAAATGTAACAAATCGGCATGTAAAAATCAGTTTTTTTAAATAAAAATAATAATAATTTAAAAAATGGGCACCCATTTTTTGAATTTTGGATCGGGTGTCTGAGCCTAAGATGGGTGCCCATTTTTTTCAAAATGGGTTCCCGTTTCTAGCGGTAATTTTGAAGCCCACAAGACTTCCATGGAATTGGTACCCAACTTCTTGCACTTACCCCACAAGAAGGGCCAATTGAACAAGGTTGCGGATGCTTTGAACAAGAGGTTGCTAACCATTCAAGAATTTTATTTGAAGAGAATTGGGATATATATTTTCAAGGAACTCTATAGAGAAGATGAGGATTTTGGTGAATCTTATAGGGTATGCTCTGATTTTTAGAATCATTTCCGTATTTAATTTTCTGATTTTACCTTGCAGAGTGGATTGTTGTTTATAGGGAACCAATTGTGTGTTCCTAAGGGCTCAATGAGAGATAATCTCATTCAAGAAAATCATAATCGAAGATTGATTGGTCATGTTTATGTGAACAAAACCCTAGTGCTAGTTCAAAGGTTTTACCATTAGCAAAAGATGGTGAGAGATGTAGCTAAGTATGTTGAACAGTGTGTAGTGTGCATGAAAGCCAAAGGGGGAGCTAACAATGCAGGTTTATATCAACCTTTTCCAATCCCTAACAGACCATGGGAGTGTGTTAGCATGGATTTCATTGTAGGGTTACCTAAGATAAAGCATGAGCATGACACTATTTATGTTGTGGTAGACAAATTTAGTAAGATGGGTCATTTCACACCTTGTAGAACTACACATGATTCTAGTAACATTGAACTCTTGTTCTTTAAGGAGATTTTATGAATTCATGGACTACCCCTAAGTATTGTATAAGATAGGGATTTTACATTCATGAGCCATTTTTGGAAAACATTGTGGAGTAGATTGGGAACCAACTTGCCATTTGGTCCAACTTAAGACCCTCAGATTGATGGCCAAACTGAGGTGGTAAATAGAGTTTTTTGTAATTTTTTTAGGTGTGTGAGAGCTTAGAGACCTAAGAGGCATGGATTATTAGAGTGGTCATGCTAAAGAGTACATGCAAACCATGAAGGAGATCCAACAAAAAGTTAAGAAGACAATACAAGAGAGTACACAAAAGTTAAAGGCCAAAGTAGATGAGAAAAGGAAAGATATTTAGTTTGAGGTAGGTGATTATGTGATGGTTCATTTGAAAAAATCCAGGTTGCAGAAGGGTATTCCCACTAAACTTGAGATGAAGAGGGTGGGACCATGCTGGATCCTATCCAAGTATGGAGCTAATGCATACAAGGTCAACTTAACTTTAGATTTCAGTATATCTCCTATTTTTAATGTGCAAGATTTGATCAAGTTCAAAGGGCCCCTAGCTGAGATGGATAAGAATAGTCAAGAGGTTGTAAGTGATGTTGAACCTATTGTGTTATCTCCCAAGCTATAGTTAGAAGAAGATAAGGTATTGGATTCAAGGCTCAAGAAGAATACAAGGCACAAGGTTTACATGGAACACCTCATCAAATGGAAGCATAAACCAAAATCAAAGGAAAAATGGGTTTCTGAGACAGATTTGAAGAAGGTGGGCATCTCTTAAGAGATTATGTCCATAGGAGTGACATGACTTTTTTTTGTGGGGGAGTATGGTGTAGGAGCACCTAGGTAAGGCTAGTTGATAACCTAGGCTCCTAGTTGATTTTTGATTGTAGTGGCCTTAGCCAAGCCACTTGTGAAATAATAGGACTAGATGGGCCCTAAGGTGTGTTTTGATAGGTTAGGAGGCCTCATTAGGTCATTAGTGACCTTAGTTGCAAATATTGTCCAAATTTGTCAAGTTGTGTAAATGTTGTCAATATTGTGGCAAAAGTTGCATTTATGAATTTAATGGTAAAATTAGAAAAGGGAATGTTTAGGAGACCTAATTGATGATTTATGTAGCCTATATTTTCATTTGGTTAAGTTTCTAGTGTTGTTGACCAATTTGTATGCAAGAATCCAAAAGTTGTAAAAGTTGTCAATGTTGTCATTGACAACATTGACAACATTTCTTGCAATCAAGACATCTTCAAGAAATTAAGTTTATAAATTTCTAAAACCATTGATTTAGGGTGTTGGTCAACTATAAGGCCTCCCTCCACTTTTGTATGTGGTTGGATGAAGTTTCCAAGTAAGAGCCATTAATGAGAAAGCAAGTTTCTAAGCACTATTTTGTGTTCCTCCTTACATTTTGAGTTTTAATAGATTAGATTAGATAGTGTAACCCGTGCACATGTTATGTTAGATTTTATTTGAGTTCTATGTGATCTTAGATAGTATTTGTGTTTGATTTCAAGCACTCTTTGTAAATAATTTTGAAACTACACTGTCACTGGTCTGAACCTGGCTGTATTTACAAATGGGGTCATAGCTTATCTTCCCACCGTGGAATATGTACTGGCCTTTGGGATTAGGAAGATGACTCCTTTTATATATTTTATAGTGAAGGATGGGTCTTGGAAGGAAAGAAAACTATTTTTGTAGTGATTCCATAGGAGAGACAGAGATGCATTGCTAGGGATCATAGTGAGTTTCAGAGGTGAAAGGAGTGATTGAAAGCATTGATTGCTTCAATCAAAACATGTGGAAAGGAGGACATATGTATGGAGAAGCCCAAAATTCAATGGGAATATTTGGTGATAGATTCCTCATGGTGGAAACTCAAACCCTGATGGATATGCTTAGTGTAGTAAAACCCTTAATTATAGGTTTACAAAAAGGAACCCTATGTACGGATAGTTTGGGAAGGCAAGACCTAGAAAATACTTTAGGTCTAAGTAAAGGGTGTCAGGATCTAGAATTATTTCTCCATCTTGTTAATAATAATTTCAATTTATTTGAAAAAAGGTGCCTAATTAGGCCTAATACTTGTAGCCCTATTTTGGGTAAGTTTGGAGTGAGTTCTTGAACTCGATTGGTATCTCATTAAAAACTAAGTTCCTAGGAATTTAATTGGATGCAATTTCCTTGTTTTGGACCTTCCTCTCCACTAATGAACAATTCTTACCTTATTGGATAACTTTTTGTGTAGAAGCAATAAGATGACTATGAAGCTTGAGATAAGATTGAATTGACTTCCTAGTTGATGTTAACAAGTTGAAAGAAGAAGGATCTTGTCCAGAGACTCCTTGGAAGATTAGGGTTAGACAAGAACCCTAATAGGCTAGAAAAGTGGCCTATAGGATACCCTAGAAGAAGATAGGGTATAGAGAAATACTTGTTGTTACATCAAGCCATTTTTGGGAATCTATCCAAAACTATAAAGATAGAGTCATTACCTCATTGTGTATGTGGCAGTCCTAATACAAAGTCCATACTCAAATATTTCCATGGTCCTACTTGTACAGGAAATGGCATGTACAAAATAATGTTCTGGGAGTTCCCTTTTGCTACTTGACAAATTCTACACCTTTCCACAAACCTGGTGATATCTCACTTCATATTTGGCCAGTAGTACTTATCTGCTACCAAGGCTATTGTTTAATCCTTCCCAAAGTTCCCAGCGATACCACTATATGAAATTATCTAATAATATTTTCTCACATTGAGCCTACAGGAATGAACAACTATTTTCCCTCGAATAAATAATCATCTTGCATAAGATACTCACCTTGAATAGTGTCTGCATTCCTAGCTATTGGATTTTTCAACTGATCAACAGCTTCCCAAAAGTCAGTATCAGATTCATAAAAGTCCTTGATCGCATCAAAGAAAACTACATATGTTTCCATGATGGTTAGGATTACAACATGCCTGCTCAAGGTATCTACAACTTGACTCTATTTCCCTGAGTTATGCTTCAGAAAAAAAGTAAAACCTTGGAGGAAAGAGACCCATTTTGCGTATCTATTGTTCAATTTATTTTGTGTGTTCATGTATTTTAGAGGAATATGGTCTATAAAAAACACAAATTGTTTGGGTACCAGATAATTCTTCCAATGTCTCAAAGCTTGCACAATTGCATGAAACTCTATATCATTTGTGGAATATTTCATTTACACATTATTTAGTTTTTCACTTAAAAAAATAATGGGCTTACCTTCTTGGTTGAGTACAGCACCAATGCCCACATGTGAGGCATCAGAGTCCAATTCAAACACTTTATCAAAATCTGGTAAGGCCAATATAGGATCTTCAGTGACCTTCTTCTTTAGATACTGGAAACTCTATTTATCCTCTTTGGTCCATGAAAAATCCTAAACCTTAGTGCAATCTATCATAGGTGCTACAATGCTACTGAAATTTTGAATGAACTTTCTATAGAAATTAGCCAAGCCATGAAAAATTCTCACCTCAGTGATACTACATGGACTACGCCATTCAACAATAACTCAAATTCTCTCTAGATCTATCTTGATACCATTTGCAGAAATGAAAAATCCTTTGACATTAAAATATGATCCACAAGTGTTGCAGATGTTCTTCCCTTCCCTTACTAAAAATTATTATATCATCAAAATAAACTACTACAAACTTTCCAATGTAGGGATGCAACATAGTATTCATGAGTCTCATAAAAGTGATAGGTCCATTTGATAAACCAAAAGGCATAACCTTCCATTCATACAAAGCATCCCTAGTTTTGAAAGTAGTTTTCCATTCATCCCCTTCTTGGATGCGGATCTGGTGGTACCCACTTCACAGATCAATCTTCATGAAATGTGTTTCTCTAGTAAGAACATCTATCATATCATCCAAACAAGGGATAGGAAAATGATACCTAATGGTTATCCTATTGATTTCTTGACTATCTTTGCAAATCCTCCATGTTCCATCCATCTTTTTGGGTTAGTAACGTTGGTACAACATAGGGGCTCATGCTTTCCCACACAAAACATTTATGTATGAGCTCAGCTACCTATTTTTTCAATTCTGCATACCGTGTCAGACTCATTCTATAATCTTCTTGATTGGGAAGACTTGCTCCTGGAATAAGATCAATATGATGTTGGATATCTCATTTTGGGGGGAGCGCATTAGGTAGTTCCTCTGGAATGACATCCAAATATTATTCCAACACCCTAGCTACTCTTGGTGGTATTTTCAAGTCCTCTTCTTTCCCTCTTTGCACTACCAATGTGTAACAACACCCTATTACTTCCATCTAATTGACAAGTTCCTTTTCAGATAGCATACTTTGAGATTTTCCTTCATCCCTAAGAGGTAACAAGATTACCTTGGATCCATCCTTCTATAAGGTGTAAGTATTATTTTCTCCATTATGAATAACCTTTCTATCATACTTCCAGGGGTTACCTAAGATGACATGGCATGCATCCATTGGAATCACATCACACCATAACTCATCCTTGTAAACCTTTCCTATGGAAAACTTAACAAGACACCTCTTATCTACTGTAACTACATTCCCCTTTTTGAATGATGCAACCCAATAGGGATGAGGGTGCTTTTCACACTGAAGATTTAGTTTCTTCACCATTTCTTTAGAAACTATGTTCTCTCAACAACCTCCATCAATAATTACTTGACTTACCTTTCCACCTGACGTATTCCTTGTTCAAAATATGTTGGTTCTGAGCCATGAATCATCAACAAATTTCTCCTTTATATCTTCTTTTGGTGGAATAATCATTTTCCTCCTCATCATGAGACTTTCTCTGATATCCAGAGATATTTCTTGTTCTGATCCTTCATTTTCAACATGGGCTAGGTTCACTCTGGCTAGCCCTCCTTTATTTCCATCTTGCATGCTAAAATTAGAACACTCGAAGGCTCTATGTCCTTCTCCATATCTAAAACAAGTGAATGATCTTCTTTTTCCTTCCCATCCTCTTCCATTGCCATAGCCTCTACCATGTTGAAACCACCTTCCTCTATGTTGATTCCATGGATTCTGACTGGTTTCTTCTTGTTTCTCACTTCCTTGACTGAACTTGAGCCTCCTCAAAATGGATTTGATGTACCCCTTCCTCCTCCACTATTCCTCTGATTGTACTACCTTTTTTTTTTTCTTCATCCTTTAGAGCCAACTGATAGGCATCTTCCATATAGTTGATCTAATGCATGCTTAGCTCATCCTGAATAGTGAGTTTCAAACCATTCAAATACCTTGCATCCATTTGTTCATTACTTTCTTGATGTTCTATATGGATGGACAACTTGTAAAATTCATCTGTATAATCTTGCACAGAAGACAAGTTCTATTTCAAATTCTAAAACCTTCAGAAGAGTGTTTGAGCATAATCCACAGGTGATAATTTTTCTCTCATCTTTTTCTCCATTTTTCTCCATGTCTTGATTTTCTCCTTCCCTTTCTTTGTTCATTCATTTTGAATATGATCCCACTAGATCATCACATGTCCCTTTAACATTGTGCATGCAAACCTCATCTTCTTTTCTTCTCTCATAGACTTCCATTCAAAAAAATTTGCCATCTTGTTTAACCCATCTATTACTTCCTCTAGTTTAAGACTACCTACATAGTCTCAAACATCAACCTTGATCACTTCATTTTTTCCTCTAAGACTCTGAGAAGCCTCTCTTCAAATCTAAGTTCTTCTTCTTTTCCTTCTTCTATTCCTTCAGCTCCTTGGCTCGCCTCTCCATCAGGTTCATCTTCTTCTCTTTGTAATCCTTGATTTTCCAATTGGTACGTGATTTCTTCTACTTTTCTTTTCAAGATTATTATATCTCTTTGTGTTAGGGTAATACCTCTGCATCTTCCTCTTCCTCTTCCTCTCCCAGCCATCATCATGCTCTGATACCAAATGATGTAGCCTCAAAACCTTCAAGAACAACAACTCAAAAAATACACAACAAAATTACAGAATTCAAATTCTTCATTAAAATTCACCAACTTAATCTACCTTATGATTAAATAAAACTCCTACTTATTACAATTCTAAAAATTACCATATTTGGTAGATTTTCGGGAAAAGCATAAAAAATATTTTTTTTTTCCATTTTTGGTAATTTCCAAAAACTATCATGTGAATCCCAATTTTTCCCAAGAAAATCCCCCAAATAAGGAAATATGAATTTCCAGCTAATCCACGAAATCAAAGACATGATTTTTGATTTATTACAAAAACAACTTTCTAAAAAAACTAAAAAAAAACAAGAAAAGCCAATTTCGGAGGTGAAGATGATATTTTTGGCTCCCTGAAAAAGGTTGAAATGACCACCAATCAAACTAAGCTTGAACATTAATTTTAATAACTCCTCGCCACCAATATTCCTATAAAATTTTGGTAAAAACCCACATCTGAGTCAAAAGTTATGAGCCTCGGAAGCTCTTGCATCATTACCAAATGATGTAGCCTTAAAACCATTAAGAACAACTCAGAAAATACACAATTTTTTTTTTGTAGAGTTAGAATTGTTCATTAAAATTCTCAAACTTAATCTATCTTAAAATTAAATAAAACTCCTACTTATTACAATTCTGAAAAATACCATATTTGGGAGATTTTTAGGAAAAATAGTAAAAACAATTTTTTCCCATTTTTGGTAATTTCCAAAAACTATCATGCGAATCCTGATTTTTCCCAAGAAAATCCCCCAACTAAGGTAACATGAATTTTCAACTAATCCACAAAATCAAAGACATGATTTCAGATTTATTACAAAAACAACTTTCTAAAAAAATAGAAAAAAAAAAAAAAAACAAGAAAAGCCAATTTCGGAGGTCAAGATGACATTTCTGGCTCCCAAAAAATGGTCGCAATGACCACCATTCCAGCTGAGCCTGATCAAAAATCCAAATATCTCCTCGCCACCAATCTTCCTGTAAAATTTGTGCAAAAACCTACATTAGAGTCAAAAGTTATGACCGTCGGAAGCTCCTGCATCACCAAGTTGACTAGGGATTGTCAATTTTGGAAACCATTAAATTTCATTCCCATTACATTAGCTAAGGGCACATATGCCTTTTACAGCAATATTTAAAACTTGGGAAACACCTACTTTGACTAGTGGCTCTAATGATCATAAAACAACATGAAATGACCATATATGATCATTTATTTCTCTTCAAACCCTTCTTAGGTTTATTGCTGACCGTGGTGTCCCTGGGTGTCTTCCATTATATATGTGTGTGTGTG
>MU225715.1:3672162-3683376 GCA_018584345.1 Thuja plicata
ACATACGTATATATATACATATATATATACATATACATATATATACACATATATACATATATATCTATATATATAGATATATATATATGTATATATATATATTTTTTAATATTAATTTATTGTTAATGGGATGGTTTTATATCAAATTTATTTTTATTTTACATGCATGTAATGTACTTACTTCATTTTCAACATTTCACACATGTTACTCTACACACCCAAAAAAGAGTTCACATCTATCTATTAATTATCCTCTATAAGTTAATAATTATGTAATTATTAATTAACAACCTTATTTCTTCTATAGTCCAATCTCTAAATCACTTAAATATTCTCTAATACTAATTAAATAATTAATATAATATATTTAATTAACCTTAATTGATGGGTCATCACTCATTAGTTAAATTCAATTTCCTAAGTCCTATAGTTTGAACAATTATATTTAATTGTTTAAATTATCTAATTATTCCTCCTAAATTAAATTATTTCTCAAATTAATTTATTTTCACCTTTATTTCAAATTAATTTTATTTTCATTTAATTCTGATTAATTTTGATTAAATTCATATTGATTTCACCTTTCTCATAAATTGAATTTTAATTGAATTTAATTTATCAAAAATTAGAAAAATCAAATTTATGAGATAATCAAATCTAAAAACTCAAAATCGAAAAAATCAGAAATTGTCAGTTTTCAAAATTCTAAAAATACAAAATTATATTTTAAAGAAAAAGTTATTTCGTTTGTCAAAAAAAGAATTTAGAAAACTTTATCTTCTAAAAATTAAAAAAATTTCTGAATCTTATATCCTTTATTTTCTAAATAACTGGTTAGCAAAATTGGCAGAGCCATTAAAATCCTCTATCATTGTCAAGTATAGCAAAATAGATAATTAGAATAGGGGAGGACATGTTCGCACAGGCGCCAAACATATACTTTAGTTTTGTAGTTTTTAGTTTTTAAATTAGTTTTTATTTTACTTTTAATTAGTATTTAGTATTTAGTTTTTCTTTTAGTTTTTAGTTTTTTTTTATATATTTAATTAGTTTTTGTTTTTCGTTTACTTTACTTTTTCTGTATTGGACTAATGTGGATGTAAGCTACTGAGGTTGCATAAGAGATGAAACGATCATTGAGGTAGTGTATTGAAACTTTAATAAACCTTAAAAATATGCATACCTTCACACAAGGTGCACTCTACAATTTTTTTAAATTTTTCATGCACTTTCTTTCTTTCTACGGAGAATTTTACTTTAAAGACATATCTTAATAAGGGAAACCTATTTTTTTGTGAACAAAGGTATTAGGCTTATGCTCTTGAATTTCTCATGGTGATCGGAATGTCAAACATACTAAAGTTCCATTAGATTAATGGTCTAAGAATGAACATGTCTATTGTGATTGGAGAATCAAGGCTCTCACCCCTCTTAGGGTGACCATACTCCTAGATCTATCTTTATCTCATTTTATTTTAGTAGTGCATTTATATTAATCAATAATGGGCCTACCTCCCTAGATTTGCATTAACAAGGCCGATGAGAGGAAAAGACCCAAGTGAGATACAATCATTTCAGAGATGGTAATCCAACCCATTATAAATAAAATGCATTCATCTTTAATGGGGAAAATGATGTAAAGAGCTTGAGAATGATACCTCCTCTAGTAGTCCTTCGAGATTGTGCAAAATCCTATTTTTATGTGTGTGGGAGGCCTTTGTAATGGGGGATAGACTCAAATATTTTTGAATGCAATCCTGACTAAAACTTGGACAAGTAGTAAGATTACCCTTTTAGCCATTTTAAGCTGAAATTGACCATAGGTATCTTGCTTGAATTAATTTCTATGTGTAAGACCCGTAAAAATGATCGAGAACATTTAATCACTGTGTATATTTTGGGACCAAAACGTCATGTTTTTGTGTGATATTTCAACAAAATACAATATCTTACAAATATGAACTTGTCAAAACATGCCAGTATCTTAGAGATCAATAAGCTATTGGTCAAAATTTCAAACAATCTAACAAATTATCAAAACCATTCGATTAAATATAAAAACTATCAAAATAATTCTCTAGATTATGAAAACTATTTATTCGTCAAACCTCCAAAATTTCAAACATCTAAAATCAGCAAACAAAACAACCAATTGCATACCTTACGCAATTCTCTCAATACCACGGGCATCTTCAATTTTCAAATAGGATTATACCAAAGTTATAAACATTAGGAAACCACCTTTTTGGGCTCATTAATCATGTAGGATTATCAATCTAACAAGTAAAATTAAACCCCTTTTGATCTCTCTACCATCAAAATATTATCAAAAATCTCAAACTTGACTCTATGCTTCATCTAAAGTAAGAGTCTGATCAAATCAGTATCAAACTTATCTAACTCTAAGATCAAGAGAAATCAAACTATGTACCTAATATTGTTAGTTTTGAATAGGAAAAACATCCTATTAGAAAAACTTCGACTGTGCCATTAACCTGCTGTTAATGTGCCTCCAGTCCCCTATTCTATGGGCCAGCACCCTCTTGCTGCTTTTTTCTATCAAAAACATCCTATTAGAAGAGGTATCACCTTTTTTCTGGGCACATCAACAATCACATCATATCCCATATTCGAAGAACTTTTTAAGATGTCTCTTCCATACCCTTTTGTTTGAAGACCAGTAACCCAATATCAAACAAGAAATAACTCAAATGAAATGTACTTCAATCCATTTATTCTATACGAAGAAGAAGAACCCAACTACTATGATGACATAAACCCTTTTATCTATTGAGAAAGCTTCCCCGAGTTAGTACGTGAAAATTTTAAAAATGTTATCTTCATGCAACAAGTGTAGGACCTGAAAACTACACTAAATTATCCTTAAAATCAAATTAAACCAAAGTCTTACACCGTAGAGGACTTATATCCATACCCAAATGAGTGTATACATCTGATTACATCACATATCAATGAACATCCTCTTATTTTCTCCAATCTACCACCAAGGATTTCCCAAACAAATACAATTGAAAATATGTCATCCTTCAAACATCAATCATAATTTATCAATAAATAACCTATTATACCACATGTTCAATCAACAAGTGAATTACAACATGCAAATTTCAATGTGGTATTACCAACAAGACCGCTGAAGAAGCAAAAATTCCAATCTAATCCTTTCAATCATTTGTGTCAAAAGCTGGTTGACAAAGATGATCTTATTGTTCAACAAAATCAAAATTACCTACCCATGTTTAGCAATGGCACATTCCAAAACACTCGCACCAACGATACATCCCCCTCCCATGAAGAAGTTGTCCATCAAGAAGCCTCCATATTTCCCACAAGCTCTTCATCTCCTAAAGTGGCCCAAGAGCGATCTTTGTCATTTCCATCAAATGATATATACACAAATGAGACCTTCCAAGGGATATCCACAATGGATTTACAAGATAATCACTTTCATGATACAATTCTCCTCTACAACTTATCTATCCTAGATCTAATGCCACCATATTTTCCATTCCCAGATAAACTCACTCCATTTAGTCACATTCAAAGTCCATTCCTATCATTTCAAAGAATTGAAACCTTCGTCAAGAGGATAATTACAAGCATGAAGAAATAAGTCTTAAAGAAAATGAAGATCAAGATCCCAAGAATGTCCAATGTCATACAATTGTTTACCAAGATCTTATCTTCCTAGAATATAATAATATTCCTACCATTTATGTCCATCCTATCAATGAGGATTCCCATCTATCCCAATAATAAAGTGTCCTTCCAAGTATAATTGAACTTCCACTTCCTATTCCTAAGAAAGATCATGACATCCTTCCCATTATTCCAAATGATTCAGTTTATAGTCCAGAGAAAGCCACCCTTGAAATAGAGTCTAATGGTTATCTTCCAATTCAAGATCAAATTATCCCTTCACCTTCATGTCCACAACAAGACCCCACCATCCCTCTAGATACTCCTCATGATCCTACCATTCCTTCATCTCCATGTCCTAATCATAAAAGCTCTCCACAAGATCCTATCTTAGAAAAGGATACTCCCATTTCTCTTATACTACCTTAGGGTCCTATTATTCCTCTTGATCCCCCTCATGATCTTAGCATATTTATGAAAGTTTTTCCTGAACTCCATACATGTCAAATGAGTTCCTCTAATTCCATTAAATATGGTCCACTCCATGATCCAAATTGTTTTCGAAAATATCTCATCACCCCTAAAAAAGATAATAATGATCACCCTACATATAAACTTGGTTCATCAACTTTCATTCGAGCCATTATACTTCATGATCCAATCATGCCTTACATACCTCCTCCACCTCAAAATTGACTCATATCTTTCTATCAAAGTAACAAGTATCCCTTTGCAAAGAAGGTCTTCCAAAGTGTGTGCTATCAAGGAAAAGGGTTGGACATCCATGAACAAGGCATATTGGAACACCCTTATATAATAAAAAAAACCCAAAAATCATAGCCTAGGCTATAGGGCTCGCACTCAAGATGTTGGTACCATTCATAAATCCTACGTTCCTCCATCTAAACCAAAGCATACAATAAAGCCTTCAAACCTTCTATCCATATTAGGTTGATATATTGCTCCATCCACTAGCTCATTATCCACATATCCTACCCCAAACACAGATCAATAAAGGAATAAATCCTTGAAACATTTTTCATAAAATCTCTATGTGAACCCTCCATATCATTTATATACATCCATGATCCCCAACACCTTTGAAAGAAATTTGGAAGCCAAGAATAAAAATCCTAATTTTAAGAATCCACATGCATTCAGGGATCAACATGTCTATATAATCGACATGTAAATACAAAGAAAAATATGATCCAAGAGAAAAACAAAATACAAAAGGCCACAAAGGCCCATCAAGAAAAAATAAAAATTGAAGACAATGTGGGTTCCTTAATTCCTCATTTAATAAATGCATTCTAAAGCAATGACAAAGAAATAAAAAAAATAAAAACTATGTGGATTCCCAAGTCTCTCATAAAAGACTTGCATACTAAAGAAAAAACAAAATTGGTATTCAAGCTTCTCAAGGCTTCCTCAAATCAACCATCCAAAATACTTCCATCCACTTCCAAATCCATTTTTGGTCCTTATCTCCCAAAGTAAAAATACACATTCACTTCGCCATCAAAATCTAAAGTTCAAAAATCTACTTTTCCTCCATTACTCAACAACCCTTCAAGGTGTCTACCAACATTGAATTTCTATCCCTTTCCATATAATCTTACACAATTATTCCAATACCCCATATATTATTTGGTTCATATGTTCTACCCTTCAATACCCCATATCCAATCTTTTGCATAAACCCTTATCCCAATTCATCCAACCATTCATTTCATTTCCCTTCGTCATTACCTTACCAAAAAATTTGAGCATACCATAAAAATTTATCTTCCATTTTTATCTATCCTTCAAGAGAACCATTCAAAGAGAAAGACGCTTTAGTCCTTTTTCCATCTCATGTCATGCAACTATTATCTTCCTAAAGAGTCAAAAAATACAAAAGAAAACAAAAGAAAAAAATAGTTGCCATGATGAAAACCTATAAAAAAACATTTTGGTAACACAAAAAAAAAAAAGAAATAATTTCATCTAATAGTGAAAACTTGGAAAACAAACAATTTGTGCAAGTACTATAATAAAAACCTGGCAAACAAGCATCATGTGTAACATATGAACTTCTTGCATTACATACTTGCGGGAGATTTAATCCATATCTCCCTATCATATCATATCCCTTTTATTTCCTCCATTATCATATGTCCCTCATATCCCTTATCTTATGAGCATCCGTATTCTCTTTTTCCCAACTTTGACCTTGACAAGGCTAGGGATCTCCCTAGAAGCATCACATGTCCTATCTTATTTATGCTATCCACATCCCTTTAGTCGATATACCTTATCATATACACATGCCTTTGGTCCATATTGATGATCTTAAAACAACCTTCAGTCCATATCCCTTATCTTATCCACTTTTTAAATCTTTCTTGCCCTATTCATGTTCTATGATTGTCCTATCTTAATCCCTCTCTTGGTCTTGATAGAAAATAAGGACACAAAATGCAATGCATGTTTTCAACATCCTATTGACATGTCCACTCCTGTGAACCACATGCCAACCAATACACTATGTCATTACCTTATCTTGGTTTGTCTAGTCCCTTGGCTTGTCAAAAAGAACCTGGTTTACTCTCATTACATAGTTCTTGGGAGTCAAATCATCCCCAATACTATGATAACATTTCCACTATCCTTTCTTTATCCATTATCACTCCATCATCTTATTATTCCATTCATAATGTCCCTACCTTTCCGTATACTGGGGCATTCTAAATGTCTAGGGAAAAAATCCTAGAACATTTAGAAAATGTCCTAAAAAAAATCCAAAAATATTCAGATAACGTCTTGAAAAAAATCCAAAAACATTCAGATAACATCGTGAAAAAAAATCTAAAAAACATTAAGATACCATCTTGAAAAAATCCATAAACATTCAGATAACGTCTTGAAAAAAATCCAAAAACATTCAGATAGAGTCTTGAAAAAAAACCCTAAAAATTACATTAAGTCCTGAAAACAAATCCCTAAAAAGAGAAAAATGTCCTGAAATAAATTCGTAAAAAGAGCATAATATCTTGGAAAAAACCATAAAAGGAGCATAAAGTCTTGAAAGAAAATCTCTAAAAAATTTCATAATGTCCTACAAAAATCCTTAAAAAGAGCATAAAGACCTGAAAAAAAAACCCCTAAAATTTTGAAAATGTCCTAAGCTAATGATCATAAACATTTTAAAAGATCCTCATAAAATCCTTTAAAAAGTTGAAAAACATAAAATTTCATCCAAGGTAATTATGTCTGGGGTATCTATGATAAGGTCCTTCACCTATGTGATACGTCGCACATACCTCGACTCCAAACACATAAAAAAATTTCCTGGACCAAAAACATCAGAAAATGTCCTGAAGAAACTGAGAATCCTAAAAAATCAATACATATCAAAAATACCCTTGCAATAAAATCATCTCTATCATAAAAAGAAGAAAGTGATGATCAAACATCAAATCTCAAATCAAAACAATGAGCTTCGTAAATTGATAATGCACTAATAAGACCCATCTTTATCAACGAATTAATTAAATCAATCGATTCTCTTATACAGTAAAAGATACATTCTAAACTAGATAGATCAACCTTATACATGTAATCCATTCATGAAACCATGCACAACCACATAAAATCAAATATCAAAATTAAACCAATTTACAAGCAGTAAGGTTCTTGACCAAGTCAGCCAAGTCAGTCCATTATCAATTTATCTTATCAGGATTGTGTTCCTATTCTCCTCAAGGGTACCACTGAGTGGCGTGAGTGGCTATGATGGTTCATGATCAGGTTTTATTTGTTTTCTATGTGTGGAGTGTTCCAATAAAGTTCTGGGGCAAGGATAATTTAGGGTGAATGAGATAAGTATTGTCACACATATGGAAGTCACACACACCAAAGTCAAATATAACCCTAGAACAATGTCAAACACTCCCTATTTGTTTTTTTCTTGTTCAATTAGAGATTGTAGTGGTATCCAAACGGTCTTGATATCTAGGTGTATTCCTATCTCTTTCTTTTCAAATAAGCTATAATGATGAAAATAGGTGAAAATATTCGGCAGTGACTCAGTACATCATCTATTTTGATAGGATAAGTTCATCAATTCTTCTCACTAATTCATTCTTCTTACAAATTTTCTTCTAGCTAACTTAGTCAATCCTAATAGTGCTCAGACATATCATATTGGGTCTTGCATACATGGTTAATCTACTACATAGGGAAAACACAAAAATATTAAAATCATATAATCAGTGCATTCATACTTCATCATATAGAAATACAATGTTGTCAACAAATTAATGCTCATGTTGCACTATTTCACTTATTTTGTTGAGGGGCTTAAAAATACCTGTTGTCCTCAGGGCAAGCTGGGGCATGATCCTGATCAGAAATCCTTTGACACAACACTCGTAATTATATTGTATGAAAGAGGGGCAAATCTAGACACCCAAAAATTAACATGCTTGCGAATTCACATTTCACTATTAATTATTCCTCTATTAGTCAATGGTTCTTTAATTATTAATTAATTACCTTATTTCTTCTATAACCCAATATCTTAATCACTTAATCATCCTCTAATATTTATTAAATAATTAATATTATTTAATTAATTTTGATTTCGTAATCCCTATAGTTTGAATAATTATATTTAATTATTCAAATTATCTAATTATTCCTCCTAAATTAAATTATTTCCAAAATTAATTTAATTTCATTTTCATCTAATTCTGATTAATTTTATATTAATTTCACCTTTCTCATAAATTAAATTTTAATTCGATTTAAATTCTCAAAAACAAAAAAAAAACAAATTTATGAGATAATCAAATTTCTTTCAAAATCTCTCAAAAATCAGAAAAATTCAGAAGTTGTGTGTTCTCAAAATTCTGAAAAATGCAAAATCATCTTTAAATGAAAAAATCATTTCTCTTTCTCAAAAATGAATTTTGGAAACTTTATCTTCTGAAATTTAAAAATCATTCTAAATCTTATCTCTTTTATTTTTGAAATAACCTATTATTTTCTAGTTTAAAATTTAAATAAATTTGTAATTCTTAAAAAGTTACCCAAATCTTCTCAGTCTCTAATTATCTCATCCGTTAAATCTGCTTTCCCAAGATTGATCTCAATCATTCGTTCTACCTAGAAATCCTATATAAACCCCCATTTTCTCTGTAATATCATCAATCAACTTCATATAAAACTTATGCTACAATTTTTTATCAAGTCTCTTATCAAGTAATCAATTTCTCACATCTTTAAGTTAAGGTGTCACTGGAATCACAACTCAGTGCCACACCTCAACAAAGAGAAGAGAAGCAATAGAATTATATATTATTGGACAGTTAGCTTAGAGTTAATCATTTTATTTCATTTTGATCATCCATGCTTTCTTTGTGTTGTTTCGAGGGCTTAATTGGTTTAGTAGTTTAGTATTTTGAACAGCTAGTGCTACTAATCTTGTTTCTTTAGCTTGTGCAGAAAACACTATGATAATTACCCTTATATGACCACACATGATCATGATGTTATACCTAAAGGCGAGGTACCTTAAGGTGAAACACATAGGGTTACACACTTGATGTTTGTGCACACCTAGATGCCGCTTGCATTCTCAACATTGCTACCATATTTCAGCTCTCTCACATAGAGATGAGCCTATTGAGAGATTCCATTAGTATATCTCAAGATGGTTTGTACAAATATATTTATACCACTATATTGACGAGTATCAAGGATTTTACAACACGCATAAGATCTCAAACTTCATTTACACCATATATCATACTAGATATTTTTACGAGAGTTGAGAGTTGAGGTCTTAGATGATGTATCCTTAAAGACGGTCCAAATCCTTGTCTCTAAGGATATCATCAAACGAGAGGTCTTCTTGTATTGTGAGGGGAAGACCAAGGTGAGGGCATACCATGTCACACGGTGTGTAATTCCTAAGATAGCATCCATTATATACCTACAATTCCTTACAACGCATGATCATTATCCTAATAAAATCAGATTCCTTTATATTTTTCACAACAATTGAATGTTGAGATCTATTTGGGCCTCAGGGTCAACTATCTAGATTTTCCTAGTTATTTTGGTCAAGGGGACAAAAGAGTTGTCGATTGTGATCAATATCATAGGGTTGATTGACTTCTACCTACTTATATATAGTTGGTTGGGGAGAATACTTTGACAATGGCACCATCGATCCCTGCTACCACCGATAGAGTTATCAACACTTTCCAAATGGAAGCAACCGCCACCATTACATTTGATACACTTGGAAGATATATTTTGAATAAACTAAGCCGGCCCATAAGATCTTCAGAGGCATCATCTATTGCATGTCCGACCAATCCTGAGGTATATAGAGTTGTTGGTCTTCCTACCCCTGACGATTTACGAGCTCTTTTAGGATCTCAGAGTCACTTGGATATGCCACTATATTTTCTCAAGGAACGGCTCTAGTCATACTCAAATATTGCAGAGAGTGGTAGGATATTGGTGTATTCTATCAGAGATCTCATTATTGTCTCCCATCGCCCTGTAGTTCCACCATCCCAGAGCACACCATCAAGTCATACATAACACAATTCACAACACTCTCTACAGCATGACCCACTAGAAAATCACTCCATTACTACAAATGTAGAGATATGAATTGGCGATGTTTGTATCACAGTTGAGGGCCTAGATGGATTTAATGAGAAGCAACGAGGGTTGAGGTAGGTTGACATAGGAAATGATATAGGATCATATATGGATATGCTATTACATCCTTCTGACTCTACACCACTCTCCTCTCATCTATATACACCCCTACAATCCTCAATACTAGAGATGGTTGGGCCCATAAATGGTCTGCGCATTTGAGCTTTCATTGATGATACGATGATGTGCATTGATGGTCCTCCTACCCCCATGACCCAAGTATTTAATTTGATTTATTTTAAAATCAATGTACACTTATTCAATTTTTAGTTTATATTGTACACACATAGTTCAATTAATTGTAGTCATGTGTACTAATGCCCGTAGATGTATAAAAATATTTAGGCACAATTAGCTGAGCATATTACCTCTTGCATGGGGTTAGAGCCTATGCGCATGAGAGATCCAGTCGATGCGACACCTACTAGTGTTCAGGTAATTTTTGAATAATTTTAAATGTGTACGTGCTTGTGTGTGTACATGTATGTGCATTTATATATTTTAAATACTTTACATGATTATCTATTTATATATAACCAATTGGTGTACTAAATTTGTAGGGGTCAGTTGCTGCTTCACATCCATTGGATGCTCAGGACACTCAGTCAGAGGGTCACTCTATTTGTATGTGTCTTGACAAATCCTTACTTTAGGATGTTACATCTTTGATTATAGTAAACTTATACATTTCATTTTTATATGGTTGACATTTGTGTTTATGATTCGAGACATATATTTATATGCTTTGGACCTAGACATAGATGATTTATGTGTTAGATTTATGATTTCACATAGATGATTTATGTCTTATTTATGATTTGACATATATAT
>MU225715.1:3683543-3696938 GCA_018584345.1 Thuja plicata
GACATCTAGATGATTTATGTATTTATGTTTGACATAGATGTACATGCTTAAATCTATACATGTAGTTTATATTTGATTAGATGCTTATTTAGATGTGTTTATCTAGATGATTTATGTGTTTATGTTTGACATAGATAGATGTACAAGTTTAAATCTATACATGTAGTTGATATTTGATTAAATGTGTATTTAGATGTGTTTATCCATAGATATTTTACTCAAGTTTTAACGTAGTTTATATTTAATCAATAAAATACTTATTTAGATGTGTTTATCTAGAGGATTTGTTTTACACCTCTCTTACATCAAATGAATACAAGCAACAATCTTAACATATATAAATTGAATTCACCAATGCATATCTATTTACCAAACATGTTTCAAACACAATTAAACAGCCAACTCATTTACAATATTTACAAAATTAAAGCATAAAAGCATGAGTTAGTAAGTAATGGCATGTCATGATAATAACCAGTTAACAATACCTCATCATTATAACTTATTAGAACATCCAAGAACTTGGATAATTATTTCCAAGACTAGAACCATCAATGTATGTTTAAATTATAAAATAATCTTTATTCTTGTTTTTTATATAAAGATAATATGAATAAGTACACCGTTTCATATTCAAGAGTTTCCATGTATAATACTATCTAACAAAGAGGACTAACAATAATATACATTACAAAAACAAAGAAGTAACTTAATTTTCTTAGTATCAAATAAATAAATAAGCATAAAAGTCATTCTTATGTATTTATCCAAGAAATCTTTCACATACTATTATACTCTCACTAATATTTATTAATAAATAAACTAGGTGATTCATAATATATTCCAATCAAAAGAGAAGTAAGGACCATTTATTATGTATTCAAAGTATAATCCATCATAGTTATATCAAGTCCTAAAACATGAAAAATGTAATATTCTCTCATTTTTCTAGTCTCCACCTACCACATCCAATCAACAAAGTGAATCCCATGTTGAAATATTTGTGAATCCCATGTTGAAATATTTTGATCATTGTGTACCATACCAAGACATTTTATATTCACTAATTTATTCTATATCAGACTTATTTGTTAATGTCTTATTAACTCATGTTGATAAAATTTATTTTCCCAATGATATTTGCGAAATTCACTATTTTCCTTCACATTAGTTATATAACAATATAGGCAAAATTAATAAGAAAACATTAAAATATGATCGAGAAAATCAAACACGAAATAAAATTAGCTTTGTTCAACCTTTCAAACTATATATTAATTTAACCTGCTCTATTTAATGAACGCAAGATCGTAATCCGCACTGCTTTAGAAATTCATGGTCCGAGTATTTATGTCCACTTCTAAGTTTTAAAGTTATGCATTGAAAATGGCGATATTTCTGTAGAAAACTGGTGGAAATATTCATTACATTATTTAGTTCTGAAGGCGGAAATCTCAACGATACCTCTTTAATATCCGTAAAAATGCAGAGGGATGGTAGGCTCTGACTTAATAACTTGAGGAGGTGTAATAAATAATCATTTCATTAATGATGGTCAGAGCAAGGCTTAACTTTTTGTCTATTTATAGGCCCCGATTCAAACCTAATACAGTTTTGTGATCTGTAAAATGATTCTGCACGCTAAAAAAATCAAACTCGCAGTATTCACTGCTCAGGACGATAATGAGAAATATAAAGCACTGCAATCAGGAATTCCCAAATGTCTCCAATAATGGAATTCATGGACTGGAACGACTTAATTCTGAGTATTTTCCTTTTGACAATTTATTACACTCTGATACCTCTTTCAAAGGAAATCGGTCCAGCTGTCTCAAATTGTCCAAAACAAAGTAAATACTATTGCAGGTGACTTCTATATATACTCTATCCTTAAGCCTGGTCTTCATCATCATTCAAAATCTGTCTCGACGATTTGTCTACCAAACGAAAAAGCTATGACGGCCACATTAGTTCTCTCCTTACTTGCCGTTTGCATCCTCACTTCTACAGATGGTAGTGTGGCGAGATCAAATATCCGCCTTCAAAGGGAATTATTACAGCAGAATGGTGGTAGTGGAAATGGTGTTCCACCTTCAGGTAGTTTTTCCTGTTATTGATAAAAGAAGGGTTTTACTCAATTCTTCTGTTTGTTGTATTTAATTGCATTATCTAATCCATGTAATGTTAAAAACCATTATCTCAGGTGGAGGATTTGGATTGAATCCGGCACCTAGCCCAGTTTCTGGGTTAGATCCTCCAACAGACTCAGAAAGTCCTGTCATTTCTCCCACACCAGATCCTACACAACCTGGAATTGGGTCAGGTTCAACAGATCCTACACAGCCTGGGATTGGGTCAGGTTCAACAGATCCTACACAGCCTGGAATTGGGTCAGGCCCAGCAGATCCCAATCCCTCTATTCCAGACCTCCCTAATCCTGGCTCTTCTCCAATTGATCCCCCAGCCGGTCCTGGATCTTGCGAGTAAGTAAACTGTTTTCACGCTCTCAATACCATCTATGAAACCCTAATTTTGAGTTGTTGATTATATTGTTCTAATGAAACTCTAATTTTGGCTAGTTTATTATATTGCTCTAACAAAACCTAATTTGGGCTAGTTCATTATATTGCTCTAATAAAACCCTAATTTTGAGTTTCTTGATTATATTGCTTTAATGAAACCCTAATTTTGGCTTGTTGATTATATTACTTTAATGAAACCTTAATTATGAATTGTTTATTCTATTGCTCTAAGGAAACTCTAATTTTGACTTGTTGATTATATTGTTCTAACGAAACCCTATATTGGCTAGTTCATTATATTGCTCTAATGAAACCCTAATTTTGAGTTTATTGATTATATTGCTTTAATGAAACCCTAATTTTGGCTTGTTGATTATATTGCTCGAAGCGAACCCTAATTTTGACTTGTTGATTATATTGCTCTAATGAAACCCTAATTTTGACATGTTGTTCTAATAAAACCCTAATTTTGGTTTGTTGATTATATAGCACTAATAAAACCTGATTATATTGCTCTAATGAACCCTAATTTTGGCTTGTTGATTATATTGCTGCAACAAAACCCTAATCTTCGCATGTTGATTACGTTGCTCTTATGAAACCCTAATATTGAGTTGATTATATTGCTCTAATGCAGCTTCTGGAGCTCCCACTTTGGATCATGGCCACACATTTTGTCCACAATGTCATCAATCATCTCGGTATTTGGACAACCTGGATTCCCCATGTTCCCAAGTGGCATGACACTGCTCCAGGCCTTGCAAAACAGAAAGACTGATTCCTACAGTTCACTCCTCAAGCAGGCCTCTGCCTCTCTTCTGAATGCATATGCTTACAAGAACTTTGTTTTCAGTCCAGAAGATGTGAAGAGAATGTTTGCAGCAGCACTCGTATCCCCAGAAGCCGCAGCAGTACAGGCCTCAATGTTTGCCCGTGAAAATTTAGGGTTAAAATAATAACTTTGCACTCAGTGTGTGTAATGTTTTTCCTTTCACTGATACTTCCATGCCTGACATGACCTCTATGAATTTCCTGTCCTGCAATCTTTTGTTATGATGTTTGTGTGTGCCTTTATGTTATAATATAATATAAAACTAGTCGTTTGCATATTTTGTCGTCATCTTAAAATGTTAAAATATGATTTTCTTTTTATTAATGAAATGCATTTGGGTTGATTGCATCTTAAGTTCTCCTATTAAACGTGAAATAATCTACATCAATCACAGCATTGCCAGCAAAACGTGAATATCAAGAAGTGGATTCTTTTCTCTATGATTTATTCCTTTTAGCTTAGATCAATTCACAGAATATATTTTTAATCCTTATGCTAACTTCAAAAAACTTAACGTCGTTTACATGTTGTTTGTTCAAATTCTATAGTGCTGCTATCACTGTTTTAGAAGTTTTAGAAGGTCGGTTGATGTGCCAAAGTAACGAAGATTGTGTATAAGCGATTCAATATCCTTCTATTAGGTTAATAGACTGACAAAATGAATATCGTGATCGCAGAGAGGAAGAAATAAAAAGAATACGTGAGACACATTAATTACGCAATTTCTTAAATTGGATGGAAGATGGACAATACCTCACGTTTATGTCTTACAAAACTATAAATTGTGCTTAATCGTAGGTCAATTCTATACTTCAAATTTAACCACCCTTTCAAAACGGTTGACAAGAATAATGTGTTTTAATTTCTAATTTGTGCTTAATCTGGTTGCCTCCAAATTTTCTATGCCCCTCACAAACAAGTTTCAGTTGTGTGTGACTTTAAATAAAAAATAAAAATTCGCATCGAAGAACTGTATTGGAACTTGTACCGATAGGAATGAGGATGACTTCAGCCAATCAATTTTACTTACTCAATTCCAATTGATTTTATTTAATGTGTAAATTATGATGATTCAAAGTTGTCTAGAATTTTATTATTGTCGCAATGGATGTCCAAGTCACCAAAGGTGACAACTGGCCATGTCGTATGTCCTCTAGTATAGGAATGTGAGGCTAATGAGTTTGATGTAAAAAACTATATACTGAGTATTTAATATGTGTTGGGTAGATGTAATAATCCATAATGGCGCCTTTGGGAAAGATCAAGTGGTTATTAGTAGATAGGCTTCCTTTGCAGAGAAACAACAGATCGGAAACGTGTCACGCAAATTACTGGTGCTTAAAATGTCTCTCACACAAATCTCCGGTGCCTCAAGAAAATTACCAATGGAAAATGTTATTGATTTTATATTTTTTTTAATTTTTATTATTTCTGTCTATGGATGTTTTCAATTTTGCATTATTGGTTCATATTATTGTTGAATGAAATAATTGACTATTAAAATAAGTATATAAATTAAAACAAGTATATACCAGTTCCTTAGACCCTTGTTGGTCTCTTATTGGACATTAATAAATTTATCTTATCTTATCTTATCTTATTTTGCATAATATTATTTTTAAAATTACATATAAAGATTATAGAAGCTACCAATAGTTTGGTTTATATGGTTATATGATAAGTATTTTTGTTTAGAATATAAATTTATTTAATATGAATTATAGTGTGTATGTTATAAAAATTTCCATTTCAAATATAATATTGTCAACACATTATTACAATTTTTGAAATAAAAGAACAGTTATAATTTATTCAATCAAGAAGAAATACAGAGAACATGCATCAAACATACCTATCAAGATTCACTAAATGATCTAACACTTGGACAAAAACAAAGGTAAATATTGGGTATCCACAATATTTCAATGATATATTTTATCAGAAGCCCATTTGGTCAAACAGACTACTACATCATTCCACTCCTTAGGGATACGATTAACAACCAAAAGTAGCTGCCAATTAACATCCTCAGCTTCACAAATAAGCCTACTACATCCAAGAGCGCAAGCCCTCTCCACAACATAGAAAATATCCATAGCCTCCATCAAGTTGTTAATATGATGGTCTTTACAAACATAAAACATAAATTGAATAATTACCAAGCTATCCCTAGCAACTCCCCCAATACCCATATTGATTTTCATAATGCCCTACAAAGGACTACATCTCCCCACCCTATTTATTTTCTCGATAGGATGTCTACATCTATTTCTAATTGAGGTTCCTTTGTGGAGGAGGAAGATGGAGAAGAGAATAAAAAATATCTTCAATAGGATCCATAGCCTTCATCAAATCACATTTAGCCGAATTAATTTCTCCAATGGAGTGGATAATTTTCCACCACAAGTGGTGAGCCCCCAATGTCGCATCTTGAAAGATCTGTTGATTCCTCTCCAATCATATGTGCCAAATAATAAAAGAGAGGCCAAGAGTCCAATTCACTTGAAGAAAACAAGTTTTGATAAGGGTTTTAAACTCTATCGAACAAAAAACTCACCTAAAGAAGAAATATGTCAGCAGGTTGATTCCACACATCCCACCACAGATGCCAAATATGTCTAGTGAAGGAGAGATGGAAAAAGAGATGGGAAACACTTTCTTCACTATTGCAACACAACAGACATTGAGGGGCCTTCAAAACCATGTTTGTATAAATTGTCAAATGTAAGACACCAATTTTGGACCACCAACCACATGAAAAAATTATACTTGGGCCAAGAGAACGTGTACCAACCTCAAAGGAACCTGAATCTCCCTAAAATTCTGCACACCAGCTCAACATGTAAATTTTCAAAAATTGGTATATACATCTAACAAAACATAGAAATCTATTGGTTGCATCCCTCAAGATAATGTTTTCTTACTAATCACAACAATTCTAAAATATTCATAAAAGAATTTGTAGGAAAAGCTTTTTTCAAAACTTTCAAGAAGATGAAATTGTTGTAAGTTATGAATGAGCAGATAGAAAAACATGAACATATTTAAGACAACAATGGAAAGAAGACAAAAAAACAACACAACAAATTATAGTGGTTCAACAAATTTTCCTACGTCCACTCTCAACGCAGGGAAAATTCTTATTAATTTTTAACCAATACAATATCCATGGCATGTACATAGCCAATATATATATTTAAACTTATACAATGATCAACTAAGGAGGTGGGAGAAGGGGAAAGGTCTTGACGGTTGGGCTTCACATACCCAACAATCTACCACTTGAAATCTAACCGACATTGTCATCAATAGTGTCATTCCTTGCATTTCCACTTTTAATTTATATCATACCCAGGCCCACAAATGATTTCAACATCGCCAAACTCTGTTCAGAGATAGTGTGCGTTAAGCATTGCCAAATTCTATCAAACTAAATACAATCTAACATTTGAATATCTACTTTATAACCTTTATAGGTGCAAACTTGCCCATAAATCCATTATCAGGAGTACCTCTTTGTGTAAGTTCAAAATACACTTCTTCATCCACATGATCTCCTATTGTACTCCCCTTCTTTGTATTGTTCAACAAAGTATGTAGAAGATCACCATTAGGTTGTAAAATCCAAACATAAAATTTGTAGTTTGAAAACTTAAAGATTTCCTCATTCCCAGAAGTTATAACAAACAATGTCCACTTCTCGAACCCATTTGAAAACAAATTCAGTTGATTCATTGAATCAAGCCCTATAAAACATCAGTGAACATGGAAAACACCAAGTCTATGTTTGAATTGTAACTAACCCAACTACGGTTCTCCTCCAGCAAATGATTGAACTCACAGTGAGAAAAAATCAATATAATGTATCCTTTATGAGCTTCCACTTTAGCTTGAGGCATCATCACTATGTCCTGGCTACCAAATTCCCCAACGAAGGAGTCTTCTTCCTCATCTTTACTAGCAGAAATACTCTCCCAGTGCTCTATACAACCCTCACCATAGAGCACTGAAGCTGGATTATAAACCTACACAACCTCATATTGCCCAGTTGAGGAGGACACATCCCTTAATCTGTCAGTGGCAAGAACGAGGTATTCATCTTCATGTGTCTGCTCTGTATAACTTACTTCAGGTTCAGAAAACACATACCATTTCAGGGATCGATCATCTTGGGCCCTAGACATAGAAAGGAAACATCCAAAATGATATTCATCCCAATGAATGACATTTTCACCATCCACTTTAATATGACCCATTTCATCGTTATTCTCATGTCTATACAATTTCCCGTATCTATTCATCTTCTCGTCCACCTGCTCTAGTGCTTCCAATAATGTGGGTCCTTTGTACAAGTCCAAGTTGGAAGAACACTAAATCACTTTGTCTCCCTCAAAACCAGAGATGGGTACGAAGGGGAATTCTCAGGGTTGTAACCAACCTTCTTTAGGTATGAGGAAACTTCCTTGATAATTTCGTCGTATCGTGCCTTGGGGTACCTGGAATTGGTGACATCCATCCTGTTACAACAATAAATCACATGTTTCACACCAAGTGTCAGGGCCATAAGCGCCTGCTCTCTAGTCTGCCAATCCTTTGAGATACCAGCCTCAATACCTCCAGTGGTAGAGTCAATGATCAGAACAACACAATCGGCCTGTGATGTACTAGCAATTATGTTCTTAATGAAATTTGTTTCCTAGGGGCTTCGATGAGAGTGCAATAGTATGTTATAGTCTCAAACCTTCAGATTGAAATATCACACTAATACCACATTCCAGCCCCACCTTAAGCTTTTCAAGAACACAAGCATACTTGAATGACCTTTTGTTCATCTTAGCGACATGCTTGTCAATACCCTAAATCTTGTAGATAAGATGGCCCGTGGTGGTGGACTTGCCAGAGTCGACATGTCCAATGACCACAATGTTGATGTGAGTCTTCTCTTTTCCATGTTCTTTTACTTCTTTAGAAATTTGTGAATAAAAGAGGTGAGCATGAAAGCATCCCATTTGCGCCACCACCACTGATAATAACAAACTCATTTGCAGCCATATTGCTGATATTGGGCGTTAGGCTAGTAGCCACGCTCTCTCTGGTCTTCCTCTGATTATTATGGGGAGAACTGGAGTTGTTCCCATATGCGCACCCATTGTCCGTGTAATACTTCTTACCAAAACTGATCTTGTGAACCTTGTTCGATGAACAAGAGCCACGCACGATCCTGTCTCTGTCATCACCACCGAGGTCAAAGGACTCTGAAAAGATGAGCCACAGCATGACCATCATCTGAGCTTGTTGATGACGTTGATGGTTAGTTTTGTTGGCAGTCCATCACTCAGCCTAGAGACTCAGCTCCTCCTCCTCGTCAATGATTTCCTGCCAATTTGGGGGCGATTTTCATAGCTCCTCCATCCCTTGTGAAAAATTACAGTTGTGAGATATGGGCAAGTGCTAGACCTAAACTTACAGCAAAAATTTAACTTGAAGAACATCTTTCAAAAGATTGGCCTTTCGTTTCAATTGGTCTTGGCGCTACTATGCTCCTCCTTCGTTACCAATTTTGACTCTTCACCTTTCAGACACTCTTCGCTAGAAATTACTTTGTATTCACTCTGATCTAGACCATCTATGTCATCTATTTCCATTTCAGTGGTAAAGTATTCATTGGGATTTTCATCTATTTCCATGGACACAATTTCACATTCAATAGCAGCAACTCTTTCTTCATCCTCATCAGATACTACTTTTAATTTCTTATAGGTAAAAATACAGTTGCAATCCTCATAATCTTAATTTTCAATTTATATTTCCCAATTTCTTACATTTCGTTTCAGCTGCTTCTTTTTAACTTTTTGGTGAGCATTCTGAGAAATCTTATGCAAAATATTTGTGCCACTTCTATGAACAAATCTCACTTCTTTGTGACTCTCTACCAGATATAAAGTACCTAATTTGTTCCCTTTTGCAATCTCTAAGGACCCTTTTGTCACCTTCCATTTACTAGGTTTCAACCTGACATTACATCCTTGAGAGAACAATTGGCCAACCGAAATTGAGTTAGTTTTCTGTTGAGGGACATACTTAACATCCCACAGTAGCCAACTATTTTGATTGGCTAGTTTTAACAAAAAAATTCTTTTCCCAATAATTTTAAGACATTTTTCGTTTGCGAAAAAGAGCTTCCCAAAATTATCGCTTTGAAAGGTTTTAATATGAAATGATACTCCCCTATCAAGAACCCAATCATTTCCTACAACTTCTTTTGTAGTCAAAATAATCTGCTCCTTGAATTTAACCAAGCTCTGATACCAATTGTAAGTTTTGAATGAGTAAATATAAAAACACGAGCATATTTAAGACAGCAATGGAAAGAAGACAGAAACGCATTACAAAAAATTACAGTGGTTTGGAAAATTTGCTTACATCCACTCTCATAGCAAAAAAAACTCTTATTAATATTTAACCATTATAATATCCATGGCATGTACACAACCAATATATATAAAATTATCTGAAGAAGTTGGAGAAGGTGAAAGGTCATGACTGTTGGCCTTCACATACCCAACAATTACGAAGTGTAAATCCAGATTCACAACCTTTGCCACTGTCCTTGCTGTCTAAGGTGAAATGGAAGCTTTGGAATTTGTATGAACATCCATCAAAAGCATAATGGAGTAGCTAGCCTACAAAGAGTAGCAGCAATATGAACTAGTTAGTAATATTTAAAATGCCTCAAAGTAATGTGGTCTAATGAAAACCATCATTGCACGGTATGTTCAAAAGGGATTTGTTGAACATAAGGGATTTGTTGAAAAGAATTTACCGAATACTGAACCGTAGGACATATACAGTTAGTTTGTAACACTATAAGGGAGTCGTGTTTGTCCAAATACCACACAATAAAAGAAGAAATTCCAATATAGATAGCGTGCAATTTATAAAACCCTAGTAAACAATGCTCCTTGGTGTAAAAGGATGATACATCAGGTGCCTTATTTTCACTACTAACAAGCATGATGTGAGGCCTTCTAAATTTTAGGTTGTGCACGAGTTGAAGAATGCATAACAAGAATATATTCAATGGTTTCAGCATTCATTTCAACTATAAGAAAGTCATCAACGTATTTGCAAAAATAGAGACAAGGTGAATTATACAGATACTATTGTAACTTCCTTTCAAGTCGGTAATTCAATTTTCCTTTACCCTGAATCTTATGCCATATACAGTCAGTTTTTAAAAGTTGTGAAGCCCCACAACAATTATGTCTTCATTTTAAACCCTAAGCATTAAGGCTTGTGCTACAACTCTATGAGCCCTATTGGTTAGGTTACAGACCAAATGCTAAACACATGTTCGTTCATTTTCCACTCCAGTTAGAAAATCCTAAACATTCATGCATCAAATGCCGGGCAATTTCTAAAGAGAGTAAATTCAAAGAACAAATTTATCTTTTCTTTCAAAGTATTTTAAATTGAAATACTAAAACCTGCATCAATTGACATTAAATTTAAAATTTGAATAGAACATACTGACATTTTTTACTATTTTATGATATAATGCTGGATACATAAATCGTATAAAATTAGCAAATTCATTGTAGATATCAAGAAATTGCAATTTTTGGCAATGTGATATCCAGAAGTTGCTATTTTTTGGCTATGTGATATCAAGAAATTGCAATTTTTTTAAGCAAAACTTTTATGGTAAGTATTTTGGTGCCCGATTCGCAATGAGATGGTTTACAGTTTCTTTTGCATTTATCAAGACTAGAGAACGCACGTCTTTAGAGGCCAGGGTCTGCATGTATTCTGCAAACCGCCATCTATGTACACAGTATCTATGTGGATCCAATAGCTAGAGAGATTAAAATCCCTTTAGATTTTGAAAAATTATTATTCAAATAGATAATCCATACAATAGCCTCAGACAATAGGTTGTAGCAAGTTGTGAGCAATATAAAACTGTTAGATTGTGCAAATTTCAAGTACCAGTTTTGTTAAATAGAATGGACTTTTACAAGTGACTATAAGTAGAGGGTTTGTGCTGGTACAATATAATACCATTGCTGTACTTAGGCTTTACTTTCGAGTCTTATCACTTTGGCAATCAACTAACTTCAATCCATTGATGGTTAAGCAGCACTTCATTTATTTTAGCTGGTCCATGTACTGCTTAGTAATAGAAAAAAATCAATTCCGTACATATTGGCAAAATCATATTTGTTTAACTTTTTCTCCATGTTTTCTGGATTTTGCTAAACTACGTAACAGTTATTGCTCCATATTATCTCTATTCAGCTTTGCTTTCTGTGCTATTACATCTGTCAAAATTCTTCTTCTTTTTATGCTTTGGATGGATGCCTATTCCTGGAGGATAAAGGAAGAAAACCTTTCGGTGAGTTAGGGACAGTCTTTTCATTAGACAACAGTTTGTTTGAGGCATTTTGTCAACTAGTTTACATACCCTGTCAATGCTTCAAAATTTTAAGCATTTTACAGACTTGCCTAGCGTGGAGGCGCAGAGGGTGGAAATTGGTTTAACGCTTGCTTGTTCATATAGCAGAGTAGATATTCTTCTGTTCAAATTTCAAGGTCACTCTTACTGTAAAACGTTTCTACTGCAGCAAATCACCATTGTACGAAAAGATGCTCATATTTGCTTTCAAGGTATACTATGGTTTCAATTTTTCTTAGACCCTTTTGTCCTTTCATGCTTTCGATTTTTGGGCCCATAATTTGGCTGTCTTATAAACTATTTTTTCAGTTCAACAAGTTTTTTTTGGAAGAAACTTTGGTTTGTTTTTTATTATTATTTTAGAAGGATTTCATGTCTGATATGTTGTTTTAAGTTATTTGGGGATTGAATTTTGCAAAAAAAAATGTATCTCTTTTCCTTACTTTATCTGATCATCTTAGGAGTTAGTTTAGGCTCATGATTCTGTTGCTTTTACCATTGATGAGCCAGATACATATTAGTTTGAACTGCCAGAAATTTTAATTTTTGTACAGATTGGAGACGGAGGGTTTTTTTATGACATTTCTCTATTCCCATAGCCGATGGAGACGGTTGTGAATTGGCATTGACATTTCCAATGTTGGCTGTAATTTTCAGGCATGAAGGTTTGCCTTGAAGACCACATTCATTCTAACAATGGTGGCACAGTTGATTTCCTTGAGCGTACATTTAAAAAAAACTAGCTGTCGTTTGCACAGTAAAAAAGTTTATATTGCATAAATTATGACAACTCTTATTTCACGCTGGGATAGAAACACATCAATAACAATAGGAAGAAATTCACAAAAGTTGTAACAGAACGGATTTCCAGTTAAGCATTTATTTAATTATAATATAAATTATTTTTTCCTATATTGTAAGAAACAAAGTTAATGATCAGAAGAGAATTACAACGGAATTGGAATATAAGAGTTGGTATTCTATTTGATTGTATATTTTTTTTGAGATTCTAAAAATTAATTGGATTCTACGGATTGGTACGTTAAATTTTTATAAAACCAATATACATATTTTTATATTATTTATTATATATTTATATTATTTTAAATTCTTGTAAAATAAAGTATATAAACTAAGAAGTTTTCATAATTAATTTGATTTTTTTTATTACTAATTTTATTTATTTTATAAACAAGCGTATTTTCAGAAAAGAGGTATCCACCATAGATAAAGTTTTAGAGGGAATTGAAAGATCAATATCAGAAGTGACAAATTCAAACCTATTCAACTCCAAATGTAACCCGGTGGTTACCGCATGGGACTCCAAAATAATCCGAGAATGGAAGCAATTATACATTCCTAATGGCTGGAAAATAAATAAGGCAAACCCTTCTACAGTATCTAGATGTGAAGTACAGGAAAATAAACTTTGATGGAGCATCCAGAGGAAATCCAGGGCTGTCAGGATTGGGGGCATGTATTCGGGACCACCTAGGAACAGTTGTTGCTCTAACAACATCACCATTGCCTGTTGGGACAAACAACATGGCAGAAGCACAAGCCTTACTAGCTGGTCTTGTTCTTGC
>MU225715.1:3698567-3710273 GCA_018584345.1 Thuja plicata
TTATAAGGTTGTAAGTAATGGGATGAGGCTAGGTTTTCTTACTGATTCTTTCCTAGCTGACCTTTTGAATCAGATATTAATAAAATATTATAGTGGCACTGCCACTTTTGCCTAAAAAAAAAAAAAATTTTAATTATTTTATAAATATTTACTATTTTATAACATATATGATAAATATATATTATTTTATAATATACATGTTTCTGTTTTGTTCATTATATATTTATATCAATTTAGAATCTTTTTAAAACATATGAATTTTAAAAACTTGTTTTATCAATTTAATTTAAAATATTAATATGCAATATACATATTTTTAAATTATTTATTACGTATTTATATTATTTATATTCCTTTTAAAAAAAAGTATATAAACTTAGAAATTTTCTTAATTAAATTGATTTTTTTTTTTGCAAATACCAATTTATACTTATTTTCTACTTTTAGAATATGCGTACCTATATAACAAACTTATATCACTAACAATTTTAGTTTCTTATCAACACACAATTGCATTTTAAATTAATTAATTTTAATTATTAATCATAATATATATTTTAAAATAATATTTAAATTTAAAAAAATTATTAAATTATTTGTATATTAGAGAAAAATTGACAATCAATATTTATCTGAAAACCTAAAATGAAAGGAACTATAATGACCAAACCGCCATAAAAAAATCATATGACAATAGAGGTGACGTCAAATCTTGCGTATTTGTTAGCATTTAAATTTTGCTTTATGTCCCCTCTGTTTAAACAATTTTGTGATGGTTAATTTGACTCGAAGGTTGCTTTTAACATGAGAATTGACTTAATGAAACAAAGACTATTGTAATCTTGCATCAATTTAAGTAAAAATGATATAAATTGGCTCCTTTTCTATATTGTACTAGTCTGAAAGTACTAGAAAATTGATGATTTCTATTTATTATTTAGATGAAGGTTCAGCAAGACTTGATCTGTGGTGGGCTCATTTAGACCGATTCAACTTCAAAACTCATTTAGAACTATTGAACTTTAACAGTAGACGAAGGGCCCATTGACAATAGTATCTATTTTAAAACATAAGCAGTTTTAATTATTTATTTCACATTAAATAAATTATTATTATTTTAAATTAGTGTTTGAATTACAATGTTTTATTACTAAGGAATGTACTTTTATGTCTTTGTTAATATAAATTAAGATCTTTTTTTTTTAAATTTTATTACGTTGAAGGCATTCCTTATGTGAACAATTGAGCTGATTGAAAAGATCGACGACATATCGTAGAGGCAAAGCAAGACGGTGAAATGCATCACAATCGTCCATCACTTTTCATCATTTTTTGCTCCTATTTTCACGGTCATTAATATTTTTCATGACAATCAAAGTGAGAGATATATCATTCTGGAATAGCCACTTTTCACTGTTGGAAGTCATCGGTTTTATATGTCACTGCAGAGTTTTTAGCGATAGAAAGTGGGCCACGCTGTACTTTTTTCATTTCCCACTTTCTTTTCCAGAACCCCTCCATAACAAGATTGATCTTCATTGTATCTTCAAACTTTTGTAACACTTGCCATAAAATGTATCCAAAATACAAGTGGATCTTTAGCTCCCTCTCCAGCTACTCTATCATTGACATTTCCAACAAAGATTATGTGGTGTAAGAACTGCTGAGAATTCAGACTTACATTGAATAGGTATTTGATAGATAACGTAATCTTGAAAAGGAATTTATCCTCTTCCTTTCTAGAGTTATGTTACTAGAAATCAGAAACGAGAAACGGAGTCGCAATGTCAACGTAACGAGAAACACAATATTAAGAAGTTGCCAATAAGAAAGACACACACACACACATATATATATATATATATATATATATTATATATATGTATGTATATATATATGTGTGTATATATATATGTGTGTATATATATATATATATGTATGTATCTATATATGTATATATGTATGTATGTATATATATATGTATGTATATATATATATGTGTATATATATATATATATACACACACACACACACACAAATATATCTATATATATATAATAACTATTATAAATTATAAATATAGAAGTGAAGGCACGCTAACTACAAATCAGAGTAAGGAGCGATGGGAGAGGATTCGAGCGGGAAAAGAATTTCAAATTTCTGTGGGGTTCCAGCCACGTAGGAAGGTCTGGTTGCGGGCAATGGTCCTGGTCCTGGACCAGTGTTTGCCAAGGGGATTTCTCCAGTACCTATTTTGAACTTGGCCCAGCAGGTGTCAGACTCCATTCTGGATGACAAGGGTACCCCCTGTCCTGCTGTGGCAGTGTGTGCTTTGCCTATGCTGTGTGTTGTTGAGATTCCCTCTATGATTTTGCCTTGTCCTGCGGGAAATCTGTCAATTTCTGGGAATATTTCAGAGAATGGCCCCAGTCTGGCTCTGGGAAAAAAGATCTCTAAGGACTCACTAGTGGAGTCCCCTGAAGTTGGTAATGTTGAGGACAACACCTCTTCTCCCAGAAAGTGGTCAGAAATCTTGGGTGCTAAACAAGTGGAAAATTCTTTTGTTGTTGGATCTGTGAAGACTGGCTTTGTGGATGGTGAAGTAGCCATTTTTGTTCCCGATACCTTGGTGGAACTCTTTGTCTCTGCTATGGAGTTTACCCTCATCGGTAATTTTCTTGGCCCTTGCCCTAATATTAAACTGGTTAGATCTTTTGCTAGGAAAAAGTGTGCCTTGAAGGGACAGGTTGATATAGCTATTTTACCAAAGGGGTTTTTATCCTTTGCCTTTAATAATAAAGAAGATCAGGACTCTGTCCTATGTGGAGGGCCGTTGCTGTTTGGAAGAACAATGGTTTCTTTTCGTATATGGACTCCCAACTGGGATTATTTAAATAATTTTTTTAATGCAACACTGGTTTGGGTTAAATTTCCTGGCTTGCCCTTGGAATTTTGGAATGAGGATGTCTTTAATGGCCTGGCCTCATCTTTTGGAGGGGAGCTTCTCTCTGTTGACCCTATGGATAAAGTTAAAACCCATCTATTTTTTGTTAGAATCTGTGTCAATATTTGTCAGTTTGATAACCTCCCGTCGGTTATTAATATCAATTCCAAGTTGGGTATCTGTAAGCAAGAAGTGGAATTTGAATCTCTCCCTTTTGCATGCTTCATATGTCATAGAATGGGTCACTGGGCAAAGAATTATCCAAATAAAGTGAGGAAGGATCCCAAAAGTGTGATCCCTAATCCTATTCCTCCTAAGGAACATAAACTTATCTGGAAGGAGAAGAAGGTGTCGATATTAACATAGGAAGTTAGTATTAACAAGGGTGAAGAACATGTAGGGGATAGTAGTGCCTTTGTAGATTCAAATTGGATTCTAAACCTAGAAGAAGGGGAAATAGTGGAATCGGTAACTCACATCTCTGATTCATTGATGAGAAAAGTGCTCATAGAGGTTGTGGTTCCTATCCAAGCTACAGATCAGGTGTTTAATGCCGAAGGTGCAATCCGTTACATTTAAATGGATAGAGTGGCTATTGGGGTGGATTATTCCTCTTCTAATCTAGAAAAATCAAATGTGGAGGCTTCATCCTCTGCTCTAGATACTCTGTCTGGTAGTGGTGATGAAGAATCCTTTGCTACTCCAGACAACCTAGACTTGAATGGAGCTCCATGGATGACTCAATTAGGTAAGAAGCAGAAGAAATAGTAGAGAGATCTCACTACTTCGGGATCCAAGGGAGTGGTTACGAGGAGTAGGGCTGATGGAGGGTCTAAGATTAGAACTGTGAAGGTGGATGTTAGTTCCAAAAAGTGGACTCTAGGTCGAACCTCCAAGAAAGAAATCAGAGAAAGGGAAAGTAAAAAGGATATTGTAGATGGTAAGCAATTGACCATCCAGGATGTTTGCACTCTGGTTAAGATAAGAAGATCATATCTTGGAACATTAGGGAGCTCAATGCAACCCATAAGCAAGATTTGTTGAGGAACCTGGCTAGAGATCATAAACCAGATATCAAGATGGTTCAGGAAACCAAAATGGTTAAAGACAAGGTTGAAAAAATCAGAATTTTAAAAAATGGAGGCGTGGTAGGATCCAGTTCTATTGGAGCTTCAGGAGGTATAGCTATTTTTTGGAATCTTAATAATATAAGAGGGTTTATTCTTGAAAATGATGTTAATTGTTTGAGCATAAAATTTACTAATCTCAAATCAGAGTTTGAATGGGTTACTACAAACATCTATGCTCCTAATTCAAAATCTGGTAGAGCTAAGTACTGGGAGATGGTTGAAGATCATAGATTGTCTTTCTGTGACTTACCCTAGCTTGTTATGGGCAATTTCAATTGTCTTCTCAAAGAAGATGATAAATTTGGAGGGATATATAGTTTGACTCAAAGGGAGGGAAGAGTTGATTTGATGGACTTTGTCAATTATCAAGCTCTTGTTGATCTTGATCTCCAAGGAGTCAATTACACTTGGTCTAATAGGAGAGTGGGAGAGAATCTTATTCAGGTTCGTCTAGACTGTGCCCTGATCTCTGGTAATTGGCTTAATAATTTTTATTGCTCACTATCCTCTATTACAAAGGTTGGTTCAGACGACTCCCCTCTTGCCTTTGTTATAGAATTAAAGAAGGTGAAGGGAAATATACCCTTTAGATTTTAAAAAATGTTGATTGACCACCCTGAATTAGAGAAGAGAATTTGGGAATGGTGGAATGTGGACATTCATGGGACTGCTATGTTTCAGGTGTCTAAGAAACTCCAACATATTAAACAAAATATTAAGGTTTGGAGTAAGGAAGTGTTTGGGGACATCTTCAAAATTAAGCTAGACTTGCAAAAGGAACTTGACTCTATTCAGGACTCTATTCAACATATAGGTTTTTCTCAGAACCTGAAGGAGACTAGGTCAATGCTTTTGGCCAAGACTCATAACATTATCTCTAAAGAGGAAGTGTATTGGAGACAAAGGTCTAGATCGCTATGGCTGAAGGCTGGAGATAAGAACACCAGGTTCTTCCATTTGTTAGCTTCTAAACACTAGGCCTCTAACAGAATATCCAAGCTCAGGGTAGCCTCTGGAGTGGTTAGTAATGATAAGGATATTACTCTAGCTATGGTAGATTTTTTTCCTCTCTTCTCTCTAAAGATTAGTCACTTTTGCTGGATATTCTGGCTTTAATCCTTGACACGATTCCATCTTTAGTGGATAATCCTAATAACAAGTTTCTGAATACCATTCCTTCCTCTAAGGAAGTCAAGAAAGCTTCCTTCTTGTTTGAGGGAGACAAATCCCCGGGTCCAGATGGTTTCCCTAGATTCTTTTTTCACAAATTTTGGCATATTTTTGGAAATGATATATGTTACATTGTTAAAGAATTTTTTGGTTCCAGAACCTTGCTCAAGGAGATTAATGCCACATTTATTGCTTCAATTCCTAAATCCCCTGGTGCTGACTCTATTGACTCTTTTCAACCGATCAACCTTTGGAATTTTGTGTACAAAATTTTCTCTAAGGTTCTTACCATTAGGTTGCTAGCTATTCTTCCTAATATCATTTCGCCCCAGCAGAGTGGCTTTGTTCCGGGGAGGCAAATCTCATATTTCATTATGAAGGTTCATGAAGTCATTCAATCCACTGACTCTTTGTCTAATCATGGTTTCCTGCTAAAGCTTGATCTCTCAAAGGCCTATGACCAGGTGGACTGGGACTTTTTAATCAAGATTCTTCAATCCTTTGGTTTCAATGAGAAATTATTGTAGCTTATTTTCTGGCTTATCAATACCTCAATGGTTGCTATCATTGTTAATGGTTCCTCTTCCAGATTCTTTAAGCCTACTCATGGGCTCCGTCAATGGGATCCTCTATCCCCTATTCTCTTTGCTATCTTAGCGGAAGGTCTTGGTCGCTATTTTTAGAAACTGGCCTCTAAAGGTTCCATTGAGGGCCTTACTCCCTCCTCTGCTTTGAGGCCTTGCTCTCATGAGCAATTTGTCGATGACATGGTGATTATGGTGTCTTCTTCTATCTAGGAAGGTAGAAGGATTAAAAAGGCCCTTATTAGCTACTCTTCAGCTACAGGTCAAACTGTCAACTGGCAGAAAAGCTCTATGTTCTTTATTAATACTCAAGTTGATAGGAAAAATAGGATTGCACTCACATCTTGGGGTGTGATATTGATTCTTTTCCTTCTTTCTATCTTTGCCTCCCTTTGGGGTTGAAACCCCCTGACTCTTTTTGGACAGGTATTATGCACAGATTTAATAGGAAATTAGCTGGTTGGAAAGGAGCTCTTCTCAGCCAAACTGGTAAAATCCAAATTCTGAAGGCTTCTCTGCAAAGCCTCCCCATATATGCAATGAGCTTATTGAGGATCCCAGGTAAGATTTCCAAAGTGATAGAATCTATTCAGAGAAATTTCCTTTGGTCTGGAGTGGAAGACAAAAAGAGACTTGCCCTGGTGACGTGGGACAAGGTTTGTACCCCAACAAAATGGGGAGGGATGAGGATAAGGCCACTAAAGGTTATTAACCAGGCTCTTCTGGATAAGTAAATTTGGCATATTTATGGTGAAAATATAGAATGGAATGACATTGTAAAAGAAAAATATCTTTTCTCATTCCCTCATATGTTGGATTTTATGAAGTCTAATGTGAAGGTGTAGGGTTCTTTCATTTGGAATAGTATCTAGCAAGCCAAGGATACGACTTTTAAGGGAGCCAAGTGGATTTTGGGTAATGTTAGGAGAATCCTGTTGTGGGATGATTTCTGGGCAAAAGATCTTCCTCTGATTTCCATTCATTTCTTTCAACCTATTATTGATTTTTGTAAACTTAGATTAGGTTTGTATGTTTCTGATTACTGACATAATCAGAACTGGGTTGACATTTCAGAAGTTGATTTCTCGCTCAAAACTCTCATGCTAGATTGGAATGTCTGGAAAGTGGGAAATTCAAAGGAGGATATGTTGATATGGGGAAAGATTCCTTTGGGTCTCTACTCTATGGCTTCAGATTTTGAGATCTTGATGAAAACCCTGGACCCACTTCCTTTCTGGTGTTAGGCTTGGCATAAAAGGCTCATTCTGAAAATTAACATATTTTTTTGGATGGTTTTCCAAAACAAGATCTTGACCATTGAAAACCTTCAAAAAAGAGGAATAGTCATGCTGAATAGATGTTTCCTGTGTAAATAGGAGGAGTCGGCTTTCCACTTGTCTATTGATTGTGGTTTTCCAGAGATGTTTGGTGTCTCACCCTGCAAAGCTGGAATATAGACTGGATGTTTCCAAAAAATCTAGAAAAAAATTTCAAGCATTGGAGGAATGTTTTTGTTCTTGTTGCGAGCTCTCTATGGAATATTATCACTCCTCACATCATCTAGAAACTTTGGTGTGAAAGGAATGATAGAGTATTTCGTGATAAGGCCTTACCTTTGGTGGTCATAGTGGAAAAGGTTAAAAGAAGCATCAGAGAGAATGGTAATATGTTTAATGGTGAAGTGTTGGATTCCAATGCTAGAGTTTTGAATGACACTATGCTCTGTCTTATTCCAGGCGGGATAATGCCATTTGGCTTTCCCCTCTTATTGGCTGGATAAACGCCAATTTAGTTGGTGTTGCGAAGGGAAACCCTGGCCCTATGGGTTGTGGTGGTCTTATCCGTGATGACGAGGAAAACTTTCTTACAGCCGTGGCCTTCCCAATTGGGCTCCAGTCCAATCACGTAGCGAAAGCGATGACCCTACAACAAACTCTTAAGCTAATCAATAATACTGTGCCCTCAAAAGATTGGATCGAAGATGATTCAATGAATATCTTAAACTGCATTAAAGGGAAAACTAAGCCATCATGGTCAATCAAAGTTATTATTGATGAGCCTTCCTTAATCATTAAGTCCTTTCCAACGTAATCATTTCACATAACTTTAGGGAAGCAAACTGTATAGCGAATGAGTTGGCTAACATAGCAACTAAGGCCGAGGGTATCATGACCTAGCATGGAGTTACTAATTAGATTGTTGAAGTGAGGGCCAAGTTGATGTATGATCTGACTCATAGAAAATGAGCAGATTTTGAAAATCTAAAAATCTCTCATGAATTTACGACTTTTATTAATTGAAGGAAACAAAATTATAGAAAGGTGTGTATTTCCCAAGAAGGTTAAGTGTAGACATGCATTCTTTGGTAGTTTTCAAAATTTTATCTTGGCATTTTTACTCTGCCTCTGCTTCTCTTCTTCCATTGTTAGCTTTCTTCATGGTATCATGGGGGTTGGATTGAACAGAAAGGAGCCAAACATTGTAACAAATGGAAAACCCAAATAGAAATTTGGGACAAACTTAAAAAGGGAGGCCTCACTAACTATATGGAGTGCCTTCATGGCTCCAAAGATGCAGTCACAAAGGCTTTTGTGGAAAGCTAGAAGGACGGGACTATGGTGATCGGAGGCATGACCGTTAGATCACCAAAGATTTGATAGTGAAGGTTACAGGCTTAAACACTAAAGGCATAAAATTTTACAGAGACAAAAAGATATCTCAGAAGGCCATTCAACATTTCCCTAAGGATAGAGCAGAAGTAGAGAGCCTAGTGAAAGATTTTGGTGGGTGTTATGATGTTAGCTACATTAAATATTTATGGGCTAAAGTTCTTACGACGATCATGGAGTATGTGTCTTTGGACAGAAGATACAAAAGGGCCCATTCTTATCACTTTGTGCTGCTATGTCATTTTCGTCATAAGGTGAGAATTTATTTCCCCTTCTACTTGTTGCAATCACTCCATCATAGCATTATTGGCCATAGGCAGAAGGATAGCAAGCCCATCCTGTATGAGGGCTTGATTCTCTTGATTGTTGAACATGTTAAAAAAGTTGCGGCCTCCAGTCTTATTATTATTTCCATGAAAGATTTGGGCTCTGCTAAGGCCAGAAAATGACATAGGGTTGGTGATGATAAGGAGGAACCAAATGTTAAAAGCTGAAGTTTGAGAAAAAAAGGGAATGGACATAGAATCAGATGCTGTGAGTGCTGATGGTTATGATGAGATTGACTACATTCCCCACTACCATTCTGAAGATGACAGTAAAGAGTCTCTTTCTGTATTGGTGAGTGCCTCTGTTGAGGAAGATGTTAAAACTAAGGAAGCCCATGGTGTTAAGGAAAAAGGTAAAATGTCTGACGCTGTTGAGAAGGATGTGGGAGGTCAAAAAGTTCCCATTTTGGTAAATTGCACTAGTTCATAAGAGCATGACATCCCCATTTCTCCAAAGCTTGAGGTTCTTATGGAGGTGCAATCGAAAAAGAAAGAGGATGATACTCCATGTCAAGACAATGTTTATAAGGACCATGTCACTGCTTCCTCTAAGAACATCCATTTCTCTAGACTGGTGGATATGCATGAGTAGAATTCCTAGCTTCTCCAGGAGGACATGGATGATAAAATTGAGCCCCCATTTGGGGTTCTTCAAACTGCCAAAGCTATGTACCTGTACTTATTTTGACTAATGAAATGGGTATTTAAGGAAATCAAAAGTCTTCATCTGAACTACAGAGCTTTGTCTGCTCATGTTGATCTTATCAATTCTGGGTCGACAGGGGATGAGGGCAAACAAAACAAGGAGGATGGGAAAATATGAAGTCTCTGCATGAGAGACTGGACACCTTGGAGACTACGGTGAAAAAACATACGAAGGACAATAATGTCTTCATGGGTACTACTATGGAGTGTTTTAACTCCATTAAATCTAAGATGGATTCCCCCACTATGAATATCGATGAAGATAAAAATAACAATGAAGATGATGGACCAGGGAAGCGCATGCGTTCAGCTAGGAAGAAGAAGATCCAAGACAGGATTTTGGAGCTATCAAATTTCAACGCGGCCATCAACAAGGTCTCAGAAGAAAAGATGGAAGTGGAGGGCACTCTCCTGGAGTTTTCATAGCTCTGGTGTTCCCCTATTTTTGGTGTGTCATCTTTTGGCTTCTAACTACTGGAGTGTCTAGCTGGTTTCTAGCTTTTTTCTCTGGCTTTTTGTCTTTTTTAGGTTTGCAGGCTAGTTCCCAGTCCTGTCTCATTTTAGTATGTTTTTTTCTTCTTATCTTTTGGCTTTGAATGTAAGGGGTTTCAGGTCCCCATAAAACTTGTTTTTACCAACAATCAAAAACTAAAAATCAGACATTAACATTAGTAATGTTACATAAAAAAAATGTATGAGAAAGTGCAAAAATTTATGGAGATAGACATGAACATTATTGATGTTACCATAATAAAAAAAGTAGGAAAGTGTAGAAATTTATGGACATAAATATTAACATTCCTAATATTATGGTTAAAAAACCTCAAAAAAATGCAGAAAATTCTGGAGAGATTTGTGCAATGACTAAATGGCAGAGAAACGGTTGTTTCGCAGCGAGAAACCCATTGTTGTTGTTGTTAAAATGTGAAACGCAATCTAAACATCACGTTTCTGGTAACATAGTTCCAGAGTGTAGGCTCATTGAGGAAAATGTTTTGGAATAGTCATCTATTGCCATTACTTTTGATACACACTGCTACGTAAAGGGGGGGCTAAAGACAAATTTTGAGTTAATTGTCTTAATTTGAGATGGATAAAAAGTTGTGTATTGTCTCAACTAGTGTTTTTAATCAAGTGTCTTTAATTATTGCCTCTTAAAGACAATACAAAACATAATTATTTTTCTCTCTTTAGAGACAATTTTGCTTTTGTCTTTCTAGAGACAATATTTATTTAGTCGTATCTATTGTCTGTAAAAAGACAATATGTTTTTAATTCTCAACTATTGTCTCTCTAGAGAGAATATGAAAAAATGTATTAAAAAAATAAATAATTTATTTTTATGATTTTTTTAAAATATTATTTTAAACATTCAATATTTACAAATAGCAATAATAGAATATTCATTATAATTATTTTCAATATTTTATTCTTGCAAAACACTCAACAAAGTAGAGTAAAACTAACTTGACTAGAAATACCATATTTATTGTATTTATTCTCAATGTTGTCTTACAAAATGATGTGGTAGTTTCTCCACAACAAAGGGAACATACCATGGATACGACATTCAACATTATTGAACATAGACACTAATTACCCATACACTCTTGACACTGATTTCCTAAACATTGCAACCTTATATTTAAGTACTTAAAAACTCCTCCATACTATACATTTCCACCAAGTTCAGTGGTGTAGCAAAAAAGTTCCTTGATTTATTTAAATATTTTTAAGAAGACAACCAAAAGTGTTTCATTTTCAACATGCTAGAGCTTTAGTGTTTTTAGCATGCCATATCTAGAAAGACCACTAATAGACACAATTGCCCAAAAATGTTTTTCAACGGAACAAGAAGCATCTCATAGTCTTCATGTTTCTTCGATAACCTAAAAGAGAAAAAAGAAGTGTAAGAATATAATATAACCAATAAAATGATGCTTCTCAAACATGAAAAACTCATCAATACAGAAAAATTGTAGAGAATACCACAAAAGACGCAGATCACTCAAAATGAACTAGTTAGAATATTTAGTAATTGATGTTAAGGGTGTACACACAAAATAGTGCACTTCTATGAATCCTTACATGCAAGGAAACTCAAGAATGAGCCCTCACAAATCGATCCATAGCTCTCTATGCATGGAGTTGCAAGCTTTGTAAAATTGCTCTCAGCTA
>MU225715.1:3722400-3792398 GCA_018584345.1 Thuja plicata
TAATGTTCTAGTAAAGTGATTGAAAAATCTTAAGGGTATTGCATTAGTTATTATTGTTGATTTAACTCTCAATTATTAAACTTTGTAATATTTGCATAGGTGTATTAAAGAAAGAAAATTCAACATCCCTCATAGCTAATATATAATGTTTAAAATCAATATTATGCTCTTTAGATTTGAATATTTTAGTGCTCGGATTTTGGGGCATGACATAACACAAGAACAAGAAACCAAGAATGGGAAGTTGTTCACAAGGGAAATGAATTGCACTACAATGCTGAATCAAGAAACAACTCAAAAGTTATTTTCTGCTGCTCTTTATTTTAACTCTAGTTTAGATGCAAACAAAGGATTAGCATATCACAATGTATTTGTGAGACATAACATACTTCACAAGATTCTGGTGCATAAGCCGCATGTTCAACCAATGTTTTCCCTCCATCCTGAGAGTGCAGGGATAGACCTGCATAAAAATGAAGCTTGGCCATTGTAGGTGAGTGAAAGAAAAGCCAAGATATTGGCTGTGGAAGAAGAAGATGAAAGCTCCATGGGTATCTTGAATGGGGATTTTTGTGATGATAGTTCTCTTTGTTGTTTCGATGTAAAACAATTTTTGGTATTTTGGGGTTTTTTCTCAATTGGCCCACGTACACGGTATGGTATTTTTTCTTTGATCATTGTTATGTATAATCTCTTTTCTAATCCTATTTATAATCTGGGTCTCTTTCATAGCTGCTAGCTTCAAAGCCTTAGTCCTATATTTATAGTCTTTCAGCAGGGGATAAATTTTGGTATGGAGATCTCAGTCTCCTTTTTGTTCCATCTAATTCACTCTCAGTAACTCATTTTACTAATAGTTAATATGTTCAGGCCTTGTGCCTTTTTTCAAAAAAAAATCACAAATGAAACCTTACATTAGGATCTTTGTTCAAAAATTAAAGGTTCAAAAATTAAAGTTCTATCGCTACAAGGACATATTCTTTGGTGCCTGTAGATCACAAAGCTAATTTTATAGCATGAGTTGAAATTTGAATTGTAGTTTCAAATGTTTACATTCTTTTACAAAATCATGAAGATAGATGTTATGACAATATTTACAAGAATTAAGTAGCTTATCACAATGGTAATTAAACACTATGATGTATTCATAGTAGAAGAGTAGTGAATGTCAAGGGAAATTAGTACCACATTCACAGTGGAATGAAGGTATAGTCAAGAACAAAATGAAAAATGACATTCAAATCAATCAAATTAGTCACAAAGTTAGACATAGAGCCTAGAAAATGAAATAAATAAATTGGAAACGTGTAATAAGATAATACTTCAAGATAATTTTACCTCTTCATCTGAAGTAAGCCTTACACTCCCCAACAATGTCCTCTCCCATAACTCAATTTGTTTAAGTATTTCTTTCCTATATTCGGTATTTTCAAGAGTGTTTGGTAGGATCCTTAATGTTCTTGATTGTGATTCTATAAGACTCCTCAAGGCAAGTTGTTCAGGTGTTGGTGGGAGAATTCTGACAAAACCCATACTTAATGGATTATTTATGAATTGTGATGGACTCCTAATAGGGGCATGCATGTCCATTTCATCAAGGATACTAGGAACATCCATGTTTGATGTATAAGGCATGTTATGGGGTATTTCTCTTGATGCCACTCTTGTTATAGGTGTATCCAAGCTAGATGTAGAGGGCATGACACGTCTCCTTCAAATATCGTGCAAGGCACAAATATATATATATATATATATATATAAGTGGTACAATAGGGTAAATAACATAATCAACCCACACAAACATATGATTAAATCTTACCTTTTGAATAGCATTGGGTGTATCAGATGGCATAATTGACGTAGAAGGCATGTTATGAGGTATTGCGCTTGATGTCACTCTTGTGATAGGTGTATCCAATCTAGATGTAGAGGGCATGACACATCTTCTTGAAATATCCTACAAGGCATAAATATAAATATTTAAGTGTTATAATAGGGTAAATAGCATAATCAAACCAACAATAACATATGATTAGATCTTACCTTTTGTATAATATTGGGTGTATCAGATGGCATAATTCTATCTTGCATGCTCGGAGTTACTCTATAAATATCCTATGGAAAATAGAGAAAGTAAATGGGTGAAATAAGTTAATTAAATGCACAAGAAACTAGATCAAACCTTACTATTGGCATAGTATTGTAATACCCCAAAGTTGGCACCTTACAATTCTAATAAATTTTGGTGCATTTTCTCATCATCAAAGTCCTATTGTATTAGGCAAATTTTTCTTCCTAATTGTCTCTAACTGACTTAGTCTCAAATGCAGAAAAGCTAAATTTGCATAAATCTTACACTATATTTAATTCCTAAATTTTCAAGATTTATTAGCTAAAACCCCCTATGAATAATTAATTTAATTCTCAAGTCCTAAGTTCTTTTAAAATTAAATTAATTCCACCCACTTTAGCTAATACACATCAAAAGGAATTAAATAATTATTTGGTTATTTGAATGGATTGTCCTCAATTGAAATTCAATAATTCAAGATGAAAAGCCACCCATGTGGCAATAATTCATTTAATTAATTAATTAATTCCTTCAATTTTGTCTCACCTTCCTCCATGGAGATGAAGTGTCAGCCGTTTCTTTCCAAGAAACTCTTCATCCTCTTTTCAGGCTCTTCTATATTATGGACCTTCTTTCCTTTATTTGAGAGGAGCAATTTTAGAGTACCAAAAATACAGTGAAATATTGTCTCAATTCTGTCATGTTTTCAATATTTTATTGCATATTAGTATAATTTCATTTAGTTTAATGGCATCTTCATCTTAATTTAGTTTACTTATGTATCAAATAGCTTAATTCTATCATTTCTTTCAAACTTCTTAGATTAAAATCTACATTTCCATTCTTAGATTATAATTGCATCTCTCATATAGAATAGTTTTATTTCAGTTTTCAATGCTTTCAAATCTTCCATTTTAGCAATGGTCTATGGTTGTTGGCTCTCATTTTGAGAGTAATTAAACACCCCAACTAAATAGGAGACAACAAGTTGATTCAATCGATACTGTGGAATGAGGAATTCATGTTCATCTTCGCAATTCGATGATTGAGCAATGAATATGTTGTGTTGTGCCTGATTTAGAGGTCAACATTCAGATACATAGATTTTGGCACCCATCGTGGGGCATAAAATTGATTTCTGACCTCACTCTCAAAAAAATTTCTGATAAAATTTTGTACTCTACCGTACGGCCATACTTCTCTATGTACGGATTCTCGCGTGAGAATTTTGAGCATAGCACGCGAATTTTTGCACTTCCTCGCATGAAGGCTTGCATTTCCTTGTGGGAAGCCTTGTAATTCCTCACGTGAGACTTGGTGATAGTTTTGGAAATTTCACAATTTTTCCAAGTACTGTTTCTATTTTTCTGATTATTCTAACATGTGGTTTTTATCTTTCTGATTTTTGTGACAGCATAACAGTGGGGTGCAAGTCGCTTGACAAAGAAATAAACTTGCTAATGGTTTTCTTGCAGGATGGTTGTCAAAGATCATTCTAAAAACATTGTGTTTCTTTATTGCTTTCATCACATAGTATAAATAGGGCCTTGTTAAAATTTCTTGGGAATCTTGATAGCAAAATAGGGGAATAGGCTCTTCATTACATGGAAGTGATGCCAATGGATGAATCCAAGACCTAGACATTGCTAGCATGATGGAGACCTAGGGAAGAAAGGAAAGTTAACAAACCTTTAGCATGTTCACTTGTTAGGGGATTATGCTCTTCTCTCTTTGAGAGAATCAGAAACCCAACGGCTTGTGAATTGGTTGGAGGAGAGTTATCTCAGTGATGAATATGTCTTGCATGTTTGGGTAAGGTGAAGAGGTAGAGAAGTATTCTCTTCTCTCTTTGAGAGAATCAAAAAATCTGACCCTCGAATCCAATCCAAGTTTTGAGTCACCTTTAAAGGGCCTGCTGAAAGTTGAACCTATGGGAACAACCCAAGTGAGTACAAACCTATCACCGGTGATTCCACCTCACTATAATAAAGTATTCTATGTCAAGTCCAAATACTCCAAAGCCATGGTAACTTCTTTCTCATGATTCTGACTACCATCATGAGAAATCCTTGTCTGTTGTACTGAGCGGCGCCACTCCCAGCCCTGCTTGCAGTGGCGTATGATTTTCAAGTGTTGGTGTGGCTGCAAGGCCCCAGCCCTGTATCTGGGACACTGAAGGTTATTTTTAATATAATCCCACTAAAAAATTTCATAGTTAGATGCCTACCCGGATCACCTCTGAAAGAAGACATAATCTGTGCGCAGGGAGGGGGAAGAATCTCTCCCCTAGATTCTCAACATAGGTTTGCACCTAGATGCTTGAGGTGGTATATGACACTCGCCCCTTCTTTAAGGGTAACCTTCAAACATATATTACTGAGTCCTTGGAAGCACCAAAAACACGGGTGCCCTCTCGGGGGTGAAACTCCTGTGTAAGGTGCATGAATACGCATAAGTTAGTGAGGCACGAATTTTGTCTTCTCTAACATTTTTTTTTTAGGGATAACTAAGTGTTTGTTTCGAGTCTTAAACTATCCAATCATGATTAAACAAATACTAACATGGTTCTGCCAAGTTGCCTTGTCCTTGGCAGAACTATTTGCAACTACTTCATGAGTTATTATTGCTTGATCAAAAATTTGTGCTTGTCAACGATTGCTTGTCACATTCAAACTGAGATTGCTGATTTGAACTATCATAAAACTACCCTAAATCAAGAAATTTTGTTAGTGAACAATCGTAACTATGTCTCGAAGTCTAATTTTTGTCTCAAAAATTGAGTCAATCTATCGAAACCTGGAGTTTTCTCGTGCGAGATTCTATAATACGAGCACTTCCTCACACAAGCTTTTATTTTCTCGTGCATAGTTATGAGTTTCCTTGCATGAACCAGCACTTTCTCATGTAAATCTGTCCTCTGGTGTCCTAAAACAACAAGTTATTTCTTGTTGACTGATGAGTTTTTTGCGTGATCTAACTTTTGTCTGATATCTGATTGCCTATTTCCCTATTGTCTGTAGTCTGAAACTGATTGTCTCAAGTTGCAAGCTGACCAATTCTTGCTCAAACTCATTTTTTCTCTTTGTCTCTATCACACCTTTATGTGCTTTTGTACCTTGTGATGTGATAGTCACATCTCGACTATTCTAGCCATACTCTTGACGATTCGTGTCAGGTGCATTTCACATCTTGGTTGTTCTATCCTTTATCTCCTTTTTGCTATTTCTAGAGATAGAGTTTTGAGTTGGATCCTAATTTCTCTCTCGTTTCATCTTTGTCTATGCCTATTATGACTAGAAGCAGAAACATATTTCCCATTCGTGGCTTTGGAATAGGTAGAGGTGAACCTCGTAATCAAGGAAGAGGTCATTCTTAACCTATTGTTCAACTTGATAGTCAAGAGGGATCCTCATGTTCCTCCTCACCATTCAGTATAGATCCCAGTCCAAATAAGAAACTAGTGTTCCAGCTGTGCTATAATCCCTTGTTTCAAGATCAACAAAACCCATTTCTTTCAGATCAACAAAACTTTGGAAGGTCATCTACTTGGGTTGACCCTATTGACGATCCTTGCTACCTTATTGATCCTTTTAATCATACCAATCCTTTTTGTCCTATTGATCTTTCCAAACCCATCAATCCCTTTGATCCACCAAAAGCTACGTTGGCTACAAAATCTCAACTCGATACACACACTCACACTAAAGCTATGCTTACAACAGAATCCCACATCAACAAAATGGGAAGTCCTTTCAATTACCTACAAGGTCAATACAGTGAGGTCCATGACCAATCTCAAAATGATCAGGGTCAACTAGGTGATCAACATCACCATCGCCCTCCTCCACATGACCAGAGTCAAGATCAGAACCCAAGCATTTATGAAATCCTTGGTAATGATGATGAGCCGATAACTCAAAATGACATAGATGCTACAAAATTTAATAAGGCTCTCATCAAGATGATGGAAATTCTCCTTGCAGAAGATAAAGAGAAATATTTTCTAGATTTTGAAAACCAAGGAGTTAAGCTACCCCCAAATTTCCAAGTGGAAACACTTGTGGCTAAAGAAGAAGAGATTGAGACTACCAGATTGCAAAAGATGATTCAGGATATGCAAAACCAAATTAGCCAACTTGTAAAGGATAAGGATAAACCCACACAACAATTCATGATGGAGAGCATCTATCCTTTTCCTTTTGATAGGAGTCTTCATATGCCACCTTTTCCCAAGGGTGTTGAACTCCCTAAGTATGATAAATATCTAGGTACCACCAATTCTCAGGATCATCTAAGAGAATTTGGGGCCCTATCTATGGATTTCATTCATGATCAAACTTATTTAATGCATCTCTTTCCCCAAAGTTTGGGTGGACCTTCCATGGAGTGGTTTTCTCAACTACCCATTGGCATTAAGACTTTTGATGAGATTGTAAATCTCTTTATCCAGCATTATTCTCACAACATACAACATCCTGTCAACATCAAGGACCTTTGCAATCTCAAGCAAAGACAAGGGGAGCCATTCTAGACATTTCTCTAGAGATGGAGACAACTTTGCACTGAGTATTCTCATAAAATACCTGAATATGAGAAACTCGATGTCTTCTTGGATAATCTCACTCTTGAATTTGGGTATCAGGTACAGCTTCAAGGTCCCCTCAATTTTGACAGCATGATTAAGCAAGCTATGAGGATAGAGGCATTTATGGTTAAGAAAGGGGAATTGACTTTATGCAAAGACAACAAACAAGGTTCCTCCTCTTCCAAAAAAGATAAAGGGAAGTTTGTCAATAAGAATAGGGACGTTGTGAATGATGGAGTTGTTGATCATGTGACCCTGGGTCCTTCAAAATCAGTTTTCAATCTTACTTCTAGTATACAAGCTATCAAAACTTTTGAAAAGGCTGCAACAAATACTCAACCGCCTTCTAGATTCTCTAGCAACAAACCTTGGGCCCCTCGACCCAAACGTGAATTTACTTCCTTGGGAGAACCACTTGATGTAGTTTACAAGACTTTGGTGCAAAACCAGATTATCACTCCTTTGGACAAGCGTCTATACAATCTACAACCATGACCCCATTGGTGGAACGAAAAATGCATACTATGGCTATCACTAGAACAAGGGTCATAAGACTTCTACTTGTCTTTAGTTGCACCATAAGGTCCAAGATCAGATTGATAATGAGGTTATTATTGTGGAAAATCATAATAAGAATTTAGATCACCAGGCATTTAAAGATCCCTTTCCTCATCATGAGAAAGGTGAGTCTTCCAATACTAAGAACAATAATGCCAAGGTTAACTACACACATACCACTAATGACAATGTCATCAACATGATCGAGCTTGTCAAAGTTGAGTATTGTGATGTGATTAATATCAAGGGGAGTGGGAATGCTCCTAAGCCTAAGACCTGATTTTTTTTTAGAGGCCCTAGGTCTCTATAATCTGAACCTAAATCATCTCAGGATTGCACAAATGTCATTACTAGATCCCGTGCTAAGATCACCTTCAAGGGTCTTGACCCTCCTCATACTACATTCGCACTGAAACAACCCATGGATAAAGCTATTGTTGGCCGTACCAATAAGACAAAAAAAATGGTCCCCACACCTCCTACTGCTAATTATAGAATCATCGACCAGATGTAAAGAACCAACACTCAAATAACCATCTTTGAGCTATTGAAGATCTCACCTGCTCATAGGCAGATTCTAGATAAAGCCCCCGCAGAGGCTAACATCCCCAAAGACATTAATCTTGATCAATTTAAATCTATGGTGGGTCACTTGACTTCACTGCACTATCTATCTTTCTTAGAAGAAGATGACCATTCGATCAGCCACCCGCATAACGCTCCTTTGCATATAGAAGTCATGACTGGTAAAAAAATTGTCCGCCATGTCCTTATTGATAATGGTGCTGACCTCAATATCTGCTCTTCACACTTTCTCGCTCATCTTGGCTATGATGAAGATCGCATAGGTTCTCGCAAGAAAATTACTATCAAAGCCTATGATGAAGAAGAAAGAAAGTCTAAAGGTTTAGTTGTGCTACCTATTCGGGTTGGACCTGTTGAAAGAGATGTTGCTTGTCAAGTGCTGGACATTCCTCTTTCTTATAACATACTATTGGGAAGATCATGCATCCATGAAATGCAAGTGGTTCCCTCTACATATCATTAGTGCATCAACTTTCCTTTCCATGGTGTAGAAGTGACAGTTCCTATTAATATGGGCTCTTCTTGTAATACACTCACACAGTTAGCTAATAGTTTTTTTCCTACTAATAGAGAATACAAATAATTCTATGAGGCCAAGCTTAAAGACATGGAACAAACTTTGAAAATCAAAGACATAGGCATGGGGGGTATCAAATAGAACCCGTGCTATCATTAGCAGCTCTACCTCCATCTACTTGTTCTTACTGGAGACCTTTTGAGAACAATAAATCTTCTACTACTCCTCCTAAAATAGTTTATGATGGTGCCTTTGTATGGGCTTCAAAATGACTAGAAGATGAAGACAAGGAAAGAGCTATTAAAGCTTGGATTTACAAAGGAAAGGACATATCTGAATAGACCACCCCATCTCATGAACTAGATCCCAATAATGAAGGTCTTAAAATTATGAAATGACTTGGATACAAAGGGAGTGGTCTGATAGGAATGAATGGTAATGGGTTAGTTGAACCTATTAAAGCTATGAGTCAAAAGAAAAAAGACACAATTGGTTTAGGTTTCAAGAAGATCCCATTCCATCTAGGGATTAACAAATTTATGCCAAAACTAGATCCTCCACCAGAAACTAAAGGCACAGCTATAGTTGACACCGCAGAGGATAAATCCAACAAGGATTGCTTTCATTATCCTATCCCTCCAGATCTGGCAGCATTCTTTGTTAAGATAGATGATTTCATAATACATGTCAGTATAGCTAAGGCTTGCAGTGACTCCAATGTCGCTATTCCATTGACTTCTCTGACATACAAACAATGGAAGGTGTCACAAGACCCTAGTTTCCAAGGTGAACGATACATACCATCACAGTTTCAAGAGCACTTTGCGCAAGAACATGCTAGTATCACAAGAACTCCCAAACCTTCCTGGTGCAAACATCCCAGCCAGATTTTAGGCACAGATTCCCATGAATATGAGTTTGAAAATCTTTCAGAAGGATCCTATGAAAAGCTTCTCATCATAGGTGAAGGGTCTAGTGAAAGGTCTAATGAGTCCAATTCCATAAATGTTAACGTGTCTTCTACTACGGTCGCTAGGAGTCAAAGGGATTCGAATACACCTTTGGATGAGATTTCTCTAGGTCTCAGCTTACTAATCCATGCTTTTGATGATTATATCGTGAATGCACTTGAACACGTCACTTCTCTCTCACTCCAACATCCCGAGCTAACAGACTAGAACTCCCCTTCCTCATCCAATGAAGTCCTCACATTCCAGAATGACTATGCTCTAGCCTGTTATCTTCACATTGTTGAACCTATAACATCCTCCACTAGTGAAGAAAGTGTCAACATGACCAAGGCTGATACCAAGTATCTTAGTAATAAAATCAAAAGAAGAAAAAATAGGTGCTCTGATAGTGAAAACCACATTGTGGCAGTTTCAGAGCCAAAAAAATTAAAAAGAATAGATGTATCTGAAGGTGAAAACCTCTCTGAGGCGCCTGCAGATGAGATATTTGGTGCACTTTCAAGTCATTTCCAGGAATGATCATCAGTGCTAATTGAGCCGACTAAGCCAGTAAATCTAGGTACAGAAGAACATCCACACATTATTCATGTGGCTAAATCATTGTCTGCAAAAGAACTCAAAAAATTCACAGCTTTCTTCAAGGAGAAAAGATAAAATTTGCATGGACATACTCGGACATGCCTGGTGTAGATCCTAATCTTATCATGCATAACTTGTCAATAGCCCCTAGAGTAAAACCAATCAAGAAAAAACTTAGAAAAATGCATCCACATGTGGCTCTACTTGTTAAGTCGGAACTAGAGAAACTCCTAAAAGATGGGTTCATCAGAGAAATTGACTATGTGGAATGGATCTCCAACATAGTTCCAGTGTCAAAGCATTACAAACCTATCAGAATCTGCATAGACTTTAGGGACTTAAACAAGGCATGTCCAAAGGATGAATTCCCATTACCCAACATTGATATGAATGTGGATATGATAGCAGGGTACAAAATGTACTCCCTAATGGACGGTTTCTCTGGCTACAACCAAATCAAAATTGTGCCAGAGGACCAAGAAAAGACTGCTTTCACTTGTGCATGGGGCACTTTCTGCTGGAATGTTATGCCTTTTGGTCTTAAGAATGCTGGAGCCATGTACCAGAGAGCAGTCACTACTACATTTCATGATATGATGCACAAAACAATGGAGGATTATGTTGATGACACCCTTGCTAAAATTATGGACAGAAAAGCACATTTTACTGATCTAGGCCCTATACTAAATCGTATGGAAAAGTTTAGACTACATCTCAATCCTAAGAAATGTGCCAAGGTAGTACCTCTCATCGTAGCTGATGGCAAGTTTGTGGCCATTTTTATACTAAACTACATCATCTACAGATATGGTGTACCCTCATTAATAATCATTGACAATGGGGGGCAAATCAAGAACAAGGATCTAATAGACTTATGCACTAAGTTTAGAATTATTTAGCACTGGTCTTCTATTTATTATCCCCAGAGTAATGGATAGGTGGAGGCTTCAAATAAGACTATTCTCAAGATCTTACACCACATAGTACAAAAATCTGGATGAGACTGGCATCTCTAGATTAATCCAGCTTTATGGGCTTACCACACTAGTATACAGACACCAATAGGGGCCATGCCCTTTTCTCTAGTTTATGGTGTAGATGCAGTGCTTCCTATTGAGGTTGAGATTCCCACCTTGAGAGTCTCTCTGAAGGGCCTCATTATTGATGATGATATCAGAATATCTCAACTACAAGAGCTTGAACTACTGGATGAATGTCAGAAAGTGGCATTTGATCATCTACGCACATACCAAAAGAGAATATCTAAAAGATACAACAAGAAGGTTAGACCAAGGGAATTCCAAATGGGTGATCTCATCCTGAGAGAGAACCCCAAGAATCAACAATAGCGGGTCCAGAAAGGAAAATTTGAACCAAACTGGCTTGGTTTGTATGTTATCACTGCAGTATTTGGGTCTGGCACTTATCAACTCTCTACCGCAGAGGGGGAACAAATCAAAAATCCTATCAATCCTCTTCATTTAATAAAGTTCTAAAGTTGAGATATCTTCCGAATGCTCATGTACATACTCTATTCTGAGAAAAACCTAAAAATTGTAAAATGTCCTAAAAAAATGATCATCTTAGTGAAAACCTGGCCAACAGGCACTTTGATGTATCTATTATCCTGGTGAAAACCTTGTAAATAGGCACCTTGATAATACCAAAAAAATTTTAAAAAAGAAAAAAATTGAAAAAAATTGAAAAAATAAAAAATGCAAAAAAAATTGAAAAACGGAAAAATACCAAAAAAAAAAGAGAAAAAGAGAAAAATGTGCCATTGATTAAAACCTGGTAAATAGGTGTTATGGTAGAAAAAATAGAATTTCTACCAAGATGGTGAAAACCTGGTAAATAGGCGCCTCTTGTTCCATAATTCTCTATCTACCACGGCATCCCTTAGCTTTCTTGCGATTTGCCCTCCTTCTTTCCTGCTTTAGTTTGCTTGCTCATGCCTTCGCTCTTAGTTATCTTTGAGATCTTGTTCAACTTCACATGGATTGAAACTGGTCACACTCAAGGGCATCTTCCTTCTCTAGGGGGCATTGTCCTATCTTTTAAAGTCTCACTCCTCTTTGCATCAGTCACCAGTAGTTCTCACTAAGTCTGCCTGCTAATGCCTAGATCTCACATTGATCCTTATGCTTGAGAATCTTTCTCGCGTCAGTCACCAATTATTCTCACTGCGTCTACCTACTATTATTGTACTACTAAGATTTCTCCATCAACTTGATATGTGCATATTTGGCATCAATTAGTTTAGTACTTGGGGGCATGGATCCCCACTTTGATTGCATCCTTGGTTTACACTCGAGTCAGTAATCTTGTCAATTTTAAAGAACCTCTCTACTGGCACAAACTGGTGTTTTTCAACACCCCAATCAAACAATGTTTTTTAACACTATCTTTGGATACATCTATGTTTTTCAACACACATTGGATACATCTCAACGTAAACATCTCTTGATAGCAATCAAACACATCGCACTCACAAGAACAACGGTGTTTTTTTCAACACCCCAAACATAGGTACATTCGTAAACATTGAAACATGTTGAGATATGATTGAATCTTTATTTGTATGTTGTCTATTCTCATGAATTTCATTGATATTTTTTTTGTCTACTTCTTGTGGGTGTGGTTTTGATGATCCGATAGTGTCAAATAAACAGGGTGTATGTGATAAGAGCTTCTGCATTAAGGTGGAAAATCCTCACATCCCTTGATCTTGTTTATTTGTATGCCAAGGGGAGCTTGGAACTATCTCCTTGACTGTTATTGCTCTATTTATTTACTTGTGTACTTTTACTATATCAAACTGGAAACAATGTTCAGGTCATCTTGGCTTTTGTGCCCTGGTGCTTATGTTTGTTTCCTACATTTTATCTGATGAAAGTCATATTCATATTCTTATGGTGGCATTGGCACTAGTAAGGATTGTATTGACTATGATGTTCCAAAAATACTTGATGATGATAATTATGCGATGAGTCCAACAACCAAGTCCTAGGGTTGCATTTATCTTAGGCTTGCATTCACATTTTAAGCTTGCATAGCGACAGTTTTGGTGCTCTCTTCGTTGTCTTCTCAATCTTCGAAGGTCCTCATCTTTTGTCCTAGAGTCCTCTTGACTATACAAGTGTCTGGTACTCGCTCTTGATCTTTATTCATATTCTTTTGGTTAGTACCTGTCTTATATTACAATATCATGTATGAGATGATTAGTACCAGTGCATTTCCATACATTCATTTGCATTTAAATATCTATAAACATGTGCATCCATTATAAGCATAAATCAAATCATACATAACATTTATCCATATAACATCTATCATTACATTATATTCATGCATACATCAATAAAACATGTGCATAAGCATTTACATATTCATCCATGGCATACATTTTTGATCTATACATCTAATCATATAGGAAACATCTCACAAGACATACAAGTTTAAAGAAATATATCAAAAAGTATGATGATGCCAAAATTGAGCTCATATATATATATATATATATATATATATATATATATATATATATCGATCAAATGTAGAAGGGAGATACTCGAGCATAGTATATCAAAATGGTGGTACAATATATATCAATATGTCTCATCTAGCCAGTCCCACCAGGAGGAGGTGGAGGAGGTGGCATGGCCTGGTGATGAGGAGGTGCCTGTGGTGGTACCTGTGGGGTGGCCCATACCCCAACATATTCTGAAAATGGTGGAACCCGATCTGCTGTCTCAGGAACTGCGATTGTGTATGCAGCATAATAATAGGTTGACTAAGCAGCCTTGAATCTCACCTTTGCATGTGTTCTAGCCAATGCCTCTTGTAATCCTCGGATCTCTCATTCCCGCTCAATTACCTGGGTCTCCTAGATGACCACCTGTGTACAGTAGTCATCCTGCTCCCTCTATATCTATCTCACTCTCTCCTGACTCTTCCTAAGATCCTCCTGTAACTATGCTACCTTTCCTCCTACCAGTGGATCAGCCATAACAGTATCAACCATATTGTTATCCTCCCCCTACTCATTAGACCTCTCCTAAGTACCACTACTCCCTGAACCTGCATCTAATCCCATCCATCTAGGAAGAAGGGGACTCAGCCCAGTCTTCAGCTGTACTCTCTACTAAGGTGGTACCTGCTATGGTGGTATTTATTATGGTGGTGGCTATTGTGTGTGCTGTGGTGGCAGCTGTAGTACCTGCTGCTACGGTGGTGGCTGTACCATCTACTGTACCTATGGGTTGATGCCAATAGGGTCTATAAATATCGGGAAAGGGTGAGGTAAAATGTGATCCCTATATGCAAGTGTCATCCCTACATTCATCACCCCTGCTAAATAATCCCACCTACTTGGTGGTACCCATGCATCTATCATACTCCTCCCCTGGTCTACCTACTTCTGCCAGCCCTTCTTCATCTCATCGATGAATCGGGCATAGGTATAGTACTCCTGAGAGACGTCTTGCAGTCTCCCAAATTGTTGTAGGATCCATGTCAGTAGGAAGCTCTCAATGATGCTAATAGTGCACCTGATCAAGGGATGCGAGAAGAACATATGTGGCAGCTCATTTCGTGCGTCATCCCAAACCTCTGTGGCTATCCATGGCCACCATACAACTACTGCCATATCATCTAGTTGTGCCCGCCACTAATATTTCTTACCCAGCGCTAGGTGAGTCATCAGACTTACATATCTATAAATATATGGCTCTAAGGGCTTTCGAGTATCATGAAAAATCAATTGACATATGGGAAGGTGCTCCCAGGCCTAGATCTGTAGAACCACGACTCCTGCCGCCATGGTCCATGTGTCGTGATACACTATCTCGTGCATCTCATGGTACATCTGCATGAGCATGCACTTGCCCCATCAAAACCTCACTACTGGGCTAGCTAACATCCATTGTAGCATGCCTCTCTAGCCGCACTCAAATCCATATTGACCCCGATCTGACACAAGGTGGAAACTCAAGAACAGTGCCAAGACAACTGCTAATGTGTGATCTGCACCGTACCTACTCTACAAATCCTCCCAAGAGATGGATCGACCCATCACTAGATCATCCTAGAAGATCACTCTCAGTGCAAGTGTGCCTACCCTCAGTTGGGTATCGTACTCCATGTGAGCCCCGTGGAATGGCACTCTCAGGATCCTGTATATGTCCTCAGGAGTGACTGTCATCTCCCCCTACGGTAAATGGAAAGTGTTTGTCTCTGAATGGAAATGCTCAACAAGTGCACCCAATAGATCGTGATTTACTTGAATATTAGGTAGATCACAAAGATATGATAATCCTAGCCCATTGAGATGGGCACTATCAGCATTCGTCAGTCTCCACAGTAGCTCACCCATGACAGGATGATGTGACCGGAATGCAATATTAGGGAAGTCAACCTGCAAAGAAAGCGATGACATTTGATCAGTATCTCGACATGATATTTTTTAAAGCAATGACAACAAATGCAGCTATGGATCTATCCTAAACACAGTTCAAGGGCATTCTAATTTTCTGATTCTGCAACATAATGGACAACAACTTTCTGGACAGTAAGTAATTCCCATGCGAGGAAACTCATTTCCTGCGCGAGATTTCTATTTTGCGTGAGACAGGATCTATCTTCGCATGAGATTTCATCACTGGGGATGAAATCTTGCACAACATCATTGCACACCTCGCATGCACTCATTGAGGGACCCCGTACGAGGAAGCCCTAACCCGTACGAGGAAACCAACTTCTCACATGAGGGGCAACATTGGCTGGCGCGAGGAAACTATTCCCTCACGTGAGACTTGACCTAAGCGGACTTAAAATCTTTAAAAACATGCTAAACAATCTAAAAATTGATAAAATTTTGAAATACAAGATGGCTTTTTGATTACTTACAGGTGCGTCATACTCCGGTGGCCAGTTGTGTCGTCGAGAACGCTCGAATCGATGTGTACACATGTGAATGCTGTCAATATCAGCTTCGGCCCTTGCCATCTCTAAAGTAAAAAAGTGAATAATGATTTGAAAATGATCCCTCTGGGCCTTATATAGCTTTTGACCTAATTTTCAAAAGTTCTCTATTTTCCGCAAAAATTGTACCCTTGGCCAAATCGACCGTTTTGAATCCATTTTCGTGATCGAAATCAAAATCTGACACTCCTAAGAAGCTCAAAATCACGTTTTAAAATTTTGGGACCGACGTGATCGGATGCTTGTGTAGTCCACTTTTTGACATCGCTTTCTTGTTGGAATCATCTCTCATCATTATTTTCTTGGCTTCTGGAATCTTTTCATCAAAGTCAACTCTAGTCAATTTTGGTCAAACTTGGTCAACTATGGTTAAACCTAGTAAATAGGACCTCTCGATCACTCTAAATTGATTGTTCCTTCTCTTTCTCTATATTTTAATTTCTCTGGATGCTTGATCTTGCTTCTATCTGCAATATTTTGCTATCAATCATCTTTCTATTGTGTCATTTTTTGATTTCGCTCCCGAGGGGGCAGGATGATTACATCATTGAATCTTTTCACTTCATTCTCGAATTAGTCAGATCTAAATCAAAATTCCCCATTTCTAGGGGCATCTCATCACTTAGGACATATTCAGTATTTCATACCTTATGTTCAAAATTGAATATTCCATGATCTTGAATCTCTAGGGGCATCTTAATGCCTCACATCTTGTCATCCATCTTTCTAGGTATCTAAGCAATCTAACTCGGATCCTCAAGGATCAAGCTTTGTTCTAGGGATGATTCTTGAAATCTCATTTGGTATTGGGGCAATCTAAACCTAATTCCTGAAATTCATGCTTCGTTCTAAAGACGGCTCTCAAAAGCTCTTTTAGACCATTATCTAGGAAACTTAACCTGGATCTCAGAGGGCTAACCTTCGTATTGGGGAAATCTAACCCTGATTCTGGATATAGTCCTAAATCTTCATCAGCTCATAGACATTGGGGCAATCTAACCCTAATTTTGATCTTCTCTCAATTGGTATTTGGACTATTGTCTTCACAATCTAACTTAGACTTCAGAAAATCATGCTTCATTCTAAAGATGGTTTTGCTTCTCGATCTGATCGATTTCTTGGAAACCTAACCTAGATTCCCAAAATCTTCAATTGTCACATCAGACTATTCTTTGAATCAACATGTTGCTCACACATCAATTCAAAGAGGGGCAAAATATAACACCCAAAAATTCACACCTTACAATTCTAATAAATTTTGGTGCATTTTCTCATCATCGAAGTCCTATTGTACTAGGCAAATTTTTCATGATCTTTAATCTCTAGGGGCATCTTGATGCCTCACATCTTGTCATCTATCTTTCTAGGTATCTAAGAAATCTAACTCGAATCCTCAAGGATCAAGCTTTGTTTTGGAGATGATTCTTGAAATCTCATTGGGTATTGGGGCAATCTAACCCTAATTCCTGAAAGTCATGCTTCATTCTGGAGACAGCTCTCAAAAGCTCTTTTAGACCGTTATCTAGGAAACCTAACTTGGATCTCAGAGGGCTAACCTTCGTATTGGGGAAACCTAACCCTTATTCTAGAGAGAGTCCTAAATCTTCATCAGCTCATGGACATTGGGGAAATCTAACCCCGATTATGATCTTCTCTCAATTGGTATTTGGATCGTTGTCTTTGCAATCTAACTTAGACTTTGGAAAATCATGCTTTGTTCTGAATATGGTTTTGCTTCTCGATTTGATCAGTGTCTTGGCAACCTAACCTAGACTCCCAAAATCTTCATCTGTCACATTAGACTATTCTTTGAATCAACACGCTGCTCGCACATCAATTCAAAGAGGGGCAAAATGTAACACCCCAAAATTGGCACCTTACAATTCTAATCAATTTTGGTGCATTTTCTAATCATCGAAGTCCTATTGTACTGGGCAAATTTTTCTTCCTAATTGTCTCTAATTGACTTAGTCTCAAATGCAGAAAACCTAAAATTGCATAAATCTTACACTATATTTAATTCCTAAATTTTCAAGATTTATTAGCTAAAAACCCCTATGATTAATTAATTTAGTTCTAAACTCCTAAGTGATTTTAAATTTAAATTAATTCCACCCCCTTTAGCTAATACACATCAAAAGGAATTAAATAATTATTTGGTTATTTGAATGGATTATCCTCACTTGAAATTCAATAATTCAAGATGAAAAGCCACCCATGTGGAAATAATTCATTTACTTAATTAAATAATTCCTTCAATTTTTTCTCACCTTCCTCCATGGATATGAAGATTCAGCTGTTTCTTTCCAAGAAACTCTTCATCCTCTTTCCAGGCTCTTCTATATTATGGACCTTCTTTCCTTCATTTGAGAGGAGCAATTTTAGAGTAAAACTATAGTGAAATTTTGTCGCAATTCTCTCATATTTTTAATCTTTTATTGCATATTAGTATAATTTCATTTAGTTTAATGGCATCTTCATCTTAATTTACTTTAATTATGTATCAAATATCTTAATTCTATCATTTCTTTCAAGATTCTTAGATTAAAATCTGCATTTCCATTCTTAGATTATAATTGTATCTCTCATATAGAATAGTTTTATTTTAGTTTTCAGTGCTTTCAAATCCTCCATTTTAGCAATGGTCTATAGTTGTTGGCTCTCATTCTGAGAGTAATTAAACACCCCAACTAAATAGGAGGAAACAAGTATATTCAATCAATCTCGTGGAATGAGAAATTCATGTTCATCTTCGCAATTCAACGATTGAAAAATGACTATGTTGTGTTGTGCCTGATTTAGAGGTCAACATTCAGACACATACAAGTATGAGATGTACTAATGGATGTACTAGGATTTGGAATGACTTTGGAGATGGCCTACATTCAACAAACATTTAAATTAATATGATATAATACAAAACATAATATAATTGAACCTATAAAAGATAATTTTAGAACTTACCTCATGCACCATCCTAGTAATGTCTTCCCCTTGCCCATTCCTTAGCATTTAAATTAGACCATTTAAGATCAATGGATCACCTATAGTAGAATCTGGAGCACCTGTAGGCACATCCTTGAATAAATACATAATGACATAAAATGACAAAATATTGATTAGAGAACATTGAAGTTTAATGAAAGATTTTTTGACGTAAGAGATATGGGACACTACTGTATGAGCCGACATATAGGACATTATCAATAGAAATAAGAATCAAAGATTTCATTAATGTTACAAACGTCAACTAATAGTTAACATGTAAAGATATAATTCTATTGCATTGAATGCTCACAACCATAATAGTCTACATGCCATAATAATCCACTAATAGTCTACATGCCAATCATACAAATCTCTAGAGAAGTTCTTTCTATCACTTGCTCTGGTCATGTGGTGGGAGCTTGGATGAGTCACAAGACCTATAGCAGAAATGTCTTTAATTCCATGATTCTTATGAAGAAAGTCCTCTGATACATATCATCACATCACTTTATTAATTGAATGCATAATCATTCTTTGAACTTTAGATTATAGACATACATTCTAAGAAGAATTTAACCTAATTTGTAGGTCATTGACATGAAATCAATTTTTGCTCTGATACCAAATGTGAGAAATGAATGCTTGTTGATATTATTTGATAAACAATAAGAGATATTTATACAATGCCTGAACAGTATTTACACTGTAACTGCTAAAATAGTTATGACATGTTGTAACAACAGATAGTTACACTTACAATGTATTGCATATGCCAATAATTATTTGTTGAAACACATCAGTAACTGGATATCTTTTGATCCTATGGAAGAAGAATCATTACTGTGTGTGATTGAAATGTGACTTCAGATGACATATACAATTTAAATATCCAAATTGTTTTAGCAACATATATATGTTTCTGTATTCTCAAATATGAAAGGATGTCACTTGTATTTTTTCAGGCAAGTATATTTTAAATCTCTCTTGAATCATAATATATCACTGAGACCTTGCTGACACATACATACAACTAAACAAACAAGACTCTTTGAAGGTGATTATGTGATCTATTTATTATATGTAAACTAAACTATTATATGAATGTGAATAGTCTAATACTCATGAGTTCTTTGCAGCAGAGTACGAGAATGGACAAGATGTTTCAAGAAAGGAACAAGGAACAAAGACAAGATATAAAGTAACCAAAGGTATGGGAGTGTTTGATTTGATTACCTTTTCATTTGATTAAAAAACATAATAGTTAACTTGTAAAGATATAATTATATTGCATTGAACCCTCACAACCATATTAAAGTGAAATGGTAATCAAATAATGTCATCCTCACATGAAACTTCTTCATCTGATGGTATAGATACCCCATCATTAATGGGACCTAAATCCCCAAATAAATTAATACTATCACTTTCATTGTATTCATCACCTTCAAATATCGGTAAATTAAAATCAACAAATTCATCATCTTCATGGACCTGATGCCCATGTTCTTTCTCATGTCCTTCAAACACTTCATTAAACTCATCATGATCCTCATCTTGGTCATATACATCACTGGAAATAAAAATTGTATCATCTTCATCTTGGCCATCTATGTCTTCACGGGGGTTTTTTATGTCTTCAAATAAATCATGGTCCTAAGTGTCTTCAAAAAATGTTACTCTTCATCCTCTTGGATCATAATCAATTACAAATGACCATCTAGGTTGTTCTAAATTAGGAATGAGAAAAATCTGATCACATTGATTTGGAAACAAATAAGGTTCATAAGTGGCTTCAAACCTAGATGTATTAATCATATAGAATCCATTGTTGTGCAGAACGATAGTTTTTTCTTCACCCACTTTGATAAGCTTGTACCATTCAACATGAAAAATAAATTTCTTGTAAGACACAAAATCAAGCTCTATACTATCCTCCACTTCTCCATAATAGTGAAGTGTTCTTGTTATTGGTTGTATATCATTTTCATGTGAATAACATTCCACCTCAAATGATGTTGAAACTCCACAATCTTAAGTTTGGCTCTTTTCATCAACTTTTTTGATGCAAAAAATGATGACCAAAATTCCACATTCCTTTGTAACATGTTACCTAAAATCATATAAACATTAACTAATTAGATTCAACGATAAAAAAAAAAAGAAAATTTATTAAACATCTCCAATATGTATATATATATATCACCTCCCCATTTTTAGATCCTTTAGCAAAGTTCAATTGTTGTAACTAGTACATTTGAGGCCAAATTTTGACAGCTATCTGTTAGAATTGCAACACCTATTTGTTGACCATTCGACAGATGCATCTATCAGGGTTATTGCATTGGAAATTGTGATGGAAGTGATAACCATTGGTATTCCAACCAACAAATCCATCAAAAATCACCTCACTAATAGCAACTTACTCTATCATTTCTTACGGTTCATCTATCAGAATGTGTCGGCTCTTTGACGGACATATTGTCAAAAAATAGAGTCTCTCTAACATTATATCTTTTGGAATACCGATGGATATGCAATGACTGGTTGATAGGAAAATTCATCGGATGCATAGTAGTCCCTTCAAACATGTCTATCAAAAATGGAGTATGTTTGATGTTATACCTGTCAGAAGGGTGATGGACATGCTATGGCTTTCTATAATGACAACCCATTGGACGTATAGCACTATCATTGAAGATATCTATCGAAACTGAATCTATCTGACGTTTAACCTAACAAAATGTTGATGGGAATTTAATGAGTTTCTGACAGGAAGTCCCATCATACGTATAGCAGTGTTGTCAATGTAGATGTCACAAGTGTCGAAATAGCGATAGCCTGGCACACTAAAGACAACAAAGCTCAAGAGACCATCATAGAGAGTCTCCGTCTTTGGTCCATATTACTGACAAAACATTTTATATTTCATTAGCTCATCAAATACGGGGATTATTTTCACGATAATATATTATTTAAGTTGGCATTGCATGAATTTATTTACTTCACGCACTTGTAGACTAAAAAGACAATGATAAATAAACATCTCTTCCCGTGGCCTACATTTCTCAGGCCACGGGAAGGGATCCTTCATTCTTACTATCCTCGTAGTCTACAAGTGTGCGAAGTAGATAAATTCATGCAACGTCAACTTAAATAATGTATGTTATCCATGAAAATAGCATCTATTAGATTATTTCAGATCCCCGCATTTGATGAGCTAACAAAATATAAAATGTTTCCTCAATCGTATGGACCAAAGACAGAGACCAACTATTATGTTCCCTTGAGCTCTACTATCTTTAGTCCATATTCTGAGAAGAGGTATGAGTTGAGACCAAAGAAGGAATATTTGTGAAGGTTTTATAGTAGGTTACTGAATCATAATATTTGCATTGGTACTCACTCTGGAAATCCTCATCCTCACTTTTGTCCCACCTCATTAGTAAAGAAAATGTTCTCTAGAATTTTAGACTTCTAGCGAATCTCCACAAATATCTCTTCTGGCCTCCATTGAATATACGTCTTCTCAGAATCTAAAAACTCTCGATCATTGATTCTCATAAATGTACAAATAAAATAGAAAGACTCAAAGCATAGAATATAAGAAAATATTAAGAAAAAATTCAAATAAAATAAATAAGATTATATCCTAAACTTATCAATTTTCTAAAAACAAGTTCAAACAGTTAAGTTACCTATATTTATGAGATTGAAATTATAGAGTACATCTGCAATTGTTATGGAGGATAAAATTATTTTGTATGAGATTGAAATTGTAGAGTACATCTACAGAAAATAATCAATGGAGTCAATTGTGATCATTGCATTCATTATGAAACATTAAGCACAAGGAGGTTATAAAGAGACATAACAGGAATCTTCAAAATGTAATTCAGTTTATCATTATTGAAGACAATGGTTGAAATGGGTGAGATATCGAGTCATAGTTAAATATTAGGAGAATCATACATGTCTCAAAAAACCTGTCAATAGAAGTCACTATTAAGATGACACAATTAGAAGCTTCAGATGTAAAGTGTGATCAATCTAGAAGTGCAGTATTTGTAAACAACATCTTTATTCAAAAGAACAACTTCATATTATGTAGTGTTATTGTAATTGTACATTGTGACAGCTATAAGAAAAGGTTCAAATTTATGATTCCACCAAGACATCTAAAAGCCAGTTTCAGGTGCATGTAAGGATTTTTTATATAAGAGAAAGGGTTGCAATTAATGAAAGTAGTCATGAGAGGTTGTTTTAGAGAGAAAGCATGGTTACAAGGTCTGCACAAGGATCATAATGGTTAATTCAAGGGATATATATTATAAATCATGTGCATGAAGTAGGACCTTGAATCCATTTTTAATACTGGTAATCTATGATGCAAGAGGGATAGTCATTTGCATCCTATTTTGATAGTCATTTACCTCTACACTGGCCAGTTATCAACATTCAGAACTACATTTCTTAAGAAAGGAAGAGCATGGTTTCATAAAGGAAATATGTTCACATCCAATGGACAAAAAATGATGTTATAAAGTGATGTGATATTTAGAAGGAAAGCTATAAGATATTTGCAATAAAGTTTGAATCCTTAAGCAACCATGTCAAAGAGCAGTGAGAGTGTACAAAGTAAAGAATAATTATTTCAGAATTTATTTCATCATAGGAAGGTAGTAATTATATGAATCAAAATAAAAAGGTACATTATGATAAATTAAATGTCATGGGATGGTGATCACAATAATTTTGAAAAAACACTTTATATAGAGAAGGACAATGTGAAATAGACTAGTTTGATTTTTTCTATCTTCTACATTTATGATGAAACCATTAAGGAAAAGAATGAACAAAGTAAAAGAGTCTACCATTATCAAGGGTAACTAATTCATGAAGAAGAACATCAATTATGAGAAGCATGGATAGTATATCATCCCAGGGATAGATATTCATTTAGAGACATTCGCATAAAAAAAAACATGAAGCAAAAGTAATGCAGTGGAATACAAGTATAAAAGCATCGATTACTAATCCAAAAGTAATTTTGTAGCGATAAATATCATAACAACAATCATGAATCATATTCAATGAAGAGCTACAACTATAAGGGAGGTAATGGACATTCTGATCACAAGTATCAAAACCTTCCAATTCAGTAAAATGGATTTAAAACAACTATCATTTGGATGTTTCACATGAGAAGTATTCAAGGGGATTGTTTTATATAGAAAATAGAGTTACTCTACAGAGTTACTATGTAATGAAATCCACAGTTTACAAAAAAAAATTGGTTTCAGATTCAAGAAAAGAATTATTTTCAAACCAGAGACATTATAGTGTCAAAGCATGTGCATACATGAAAGAGGTCATTTTTCATGTGGCAAATTGCAGTTTTGAGAAAGATCTTGTGATAGATAGCTCTTTCTTTCATTTTAGATTCTTTCTTTAAGGAGGATATGTTATTGTTTTAACTGCATTGAAATAGTCTTAGGACAATAAGAATAAACCAATGACAAAAATATACATCACAGGAGAATAAATCATGTGGTTGTAGCAATAGCAATAGAGAATACATCAGTTGACGAGTGAAAATGCAACGTTACAAGATATCAACAAGTAAAGAAATCGATATTTTTGAGAAGATGAAACCAAAAGTGCAGCCAATAATGTTCTCTTTAGAATATTACAACAGTGAATAGTATCATGTTGACATAGGGTGATTTGTTATAGTATGTATACAACCCAAGGATATAGGTTAGGGAGTAGTTCAGATTTATATTTAACCTAGAGAAATGTCAATTAGAAATATGAGGGGTACAAAAGAAATGGATTTCTCACAAAGTCAAGAGCCCCAATGTTACAAGGTGAGTTTCTTGAACTGCATCAAGGTCAAAATCACTAGCAAATGGAGCATCATTGTTGTTTTTGGAAAAAAAAATCAGTGCTATCAAAGGCATGAGAAAGAGCTAATATAAAGTTTTATGAGTCAAGAAAATGGTTGTAATCAACGTCCATAAGACTAAAGAAGCCTATGGGATAGTAAAACCTATTATTTATGCATTGTGAAGTGCTGATCTTCTATATTTTAGTTTAATAGTGAGCCCTCAAAATCGCTCAAACCATTCTTCACTAGATAAATCTTAAAAAGAGGCTACTATTAAACCATTTATGATCTAACAAGCCTTGCAACAATCCAACAATCCTTCCAACAATTTCAATTCTCTCTTGAATATGATGATAGAGAGAAAGATCAAAAGGCTGAGAAAAACAAAGAGAAACAAAATAATCAAACTATAGATAAAATCCTAAACTTATGTTGATAGTGCAGAACATTTACATAATAAAGAGCATAAATAAATCACCATTGATGTCGTTCAGTGCAGGTAAAGCCAAATCTTTTGCCCCTTCCTCGTACAGATGCTTTATTGGAGAAGAAGGGGCAAAAACCCTATCTACACAACAAATTTATAATTTCATCACAAACAAAGAAGAGTGTAAGTCCAACGTAGAATTAGAGAATACACCTGTAGGTGCTTATTGCAAAGTGGAAATCTAATATTAAATAATCTGGTTTAAGAACTTCAATTGTTATTGTACTTCCCAAGATTTGCATTTTTAGTTCAAGAACTTTTACCATAGTTGTGGTTTGGAAGAGTGAAAGTCCAATATTTATATTCTAGATTGCAAACTTTACTTTAATTATGCTTTGAAAGAGTGAAATATTAATTCATATTTGTAGACCAAGAACTTAATGATAACTACTTCCAAAATTTGAATTGTGATTAATATCTTAGTAAGAAAAATGTAAAATTTAATTTTGTTTTGAAGAAAAAAGAGTAAAATATGGATATTCATGTTTCTTGAATTATAATGGTGATTTATTGCTCATTAAATTCAATTTTTCTTACCAAGTTTAGATCTGAGATTTGAATTCTTGTAAGGTAGCTCAAACTACATTTGATGTTGTTGTGCCAGAAGTTTGATGTACCAAAACTATCATTCTCAATTACCAAAGAGACTAAACCTTCTTCACTTACTATTTTCTTCTGCAGTCCTCCCAAAGCGCTGATTCAAGAGGATTTATAAACTAAACCCTATTCCAGCCTTGTGTTGGATGGTTTATATATCATAGGACACTTTGAAATAAAACTCATAATCATATGTAGAGTAATAAACAGAAATAACATGAGTTAGTATTTATTTTCAACTCCTGTTACAACATTAACAAATAATTATTGTTTAAACTTCTAACCTAAGAAATTTTCTTGAGCAATCCAAAAAATTAACAACTACAATGAAATTAGTTGACCAGAATGTGCTTGTATTAATCAACTACAAAGAAATTTTCTTTAAATCTTGAATACCAAGTTCTCACACAACTAGAAGACAAAGAGGGATGACTTCATGAGGACCAATGCACTGAAAGAACCTAGCAAGAAATGTTTCAAAATGAGTGGAATATCAATCGATATTGTAACAATATTCCTCCATAACCTACCTTGTTTCAACTGACTCTAAGTGTGAAGTCAACCATATGATCAATTCTCAATTTCATAAAGGACTAAAACTTGAAAAAATGATGTTTTCAGGGTCCAAAATCCTAGATAAGGTCATAATTAGGTCTAGTAACTACCACAAGGTATCGAGAACATAAAAAGGGTCACAAAAACTTTGATTAAGACCAAGGAAGTATGATTACATCAAATTATCTAATGTTATTACTTTTTTTCCATCGAGATCATCTTTTCATATTATACTTGCTAAGTTATCATCATAAACAAGAAATGCATTCAAGACAACCATATGATCAATGCTCAATTTTGCTTAGCCTCTAGTGTTTTACCATTAATAGTTGGTGTACCCAAGTAGGTTCATTGGGAGTGATTGTTCAAATAAACCAAGAATAGGAACTTGAATCATCAAGTTTGGATGCTATATGGAAGTTAGAAGTTGTTTTCAAAGGTTGTAGAGCCTATAGTTTTCAAAGGTGTAGAGCCTATAGTAAGAGATCTACTTGAAAAGTTGAGATATTTAGTCCTAGAGGACAAGTGAAACTATAAGCTCTACATCAAGTGGTATCAGAGCTTGGTAAGAGTTCTTAGGAGAAAGACAAGATGTCAGTGGGAGATGGAGAAACCAATCTCAGAATACCACTTGAAGCCTTGCAATGCTAATAGTGGGATAAAGGCTACATTTGAGACCCTAGATAAGGAACAACCTTATTGAGCTTCACTTTGTTTCGAGAATATTTTTATATTCTATACTAAACAAGGTCAACCACGTGAAGGTGGAAGCTCATTTGGCCCCACCCCCTAACATCACTCTAAATTCCCCATTAACATCTAATTAACATTAATTCATTATTTCATCCATTAATAAAAATGTAACATTCATTAATTATCCCACGACATAATTCATTAACATTCATTAACACATTATGAAATTTATGAACATTCAATAACACATAATCAAATTCATTGGCACATAAAAATCAGTCATTATCAATTAAGGTGCATAGATGTCTCCCCTGTCATTATCATTTCCTTTTTTCTTTGGTTTGCTCGGTTTTGAGAATAAATCTCTAAGAGGAGCATCGATGTCTCCCCTGTCATCAGATCTCAGTGCAAGCCTAGTTCTATGTTGATGCAAAAGGGGGCCATCTATAGTAAAATATAAAATGGTTAAATTAAAACATTTTATTCTAATTTGTTACAAGTATTTCAGTACTTTAAAGGACATAATCGCATAGGTCTTCACCTGATCTAGTCACATCATCAAATTTGAGATTAGTTTGTCTAGTGTCGGGCTCAACCTCAACCTGCTCATTAACAACGGCCTCTACACTCTCTATAGCTGCAATACAAATTGTTACATTAATCAAAAAACCTATTTTAATTAAATTTGTATTACTACGCCAATCAATTTAAGATGTTTACTAGCTTGTATTATTAATTATATATAAAAAATTGAATAGAAAATGTATACCTCAATCAGTGTGATGTGCATCTAAACCAAAATCATCATGCACAGGTTGGGTACTAGAATCAACAGCCTACATTCCAATTTCATACGCATTCATGTTAACATTGTTTTCTTACTTAAAACAAATATACTCACTTAATTATGGAACATAACATCAAATAAACTATTTGGTAAATAATTAAATTTGAAATAATCATCATTTAGCTTACTTACCATGACAGATCCATCAATATAACCTTGTGCACTTCTTATTCTTTCTGCCATGACTTTATAGCCTTGTTGGAAGCCAGTTCTCTTGTCCTCTTCTATGAGAATTATATTGAACTCCACGCCTTGCATTTTTTCTTGGTATCATCATATTTTATTTCATTGTTTCATTAAAACAAAAAAGATTGCAAAATATAAATAAATATTATAAAGATCAAATTATTATTTTCAGCGTTAAAATCCATCTATAGATTGTATATTTCCTCATATAAATTTGATAATATTAATACTTACAACTCGTGCATCAAGTTTGGAATAACCACCAAAGCCTAGTTTGTGTTGCTTGTGCTTTTGTAGTCTTGCCTTTGATTCCTTTAATGTGTCAGGCAATCTATGAAGAGATTGAAATATGTTAGTTCATATTTCTTAACAGTATCACATACCTTCTTTTTTTTTTCTGGTGGTGTAATTCCTTTTTGAATTTCATTTTTCTTGTTCGCATCCATAATAAGACGTTTCCACTCTAAATAAGGAATGCAAGGGGGGGTGCTGGTACTTTGGGTTTATGATAATGTACACCTGTACTGGTTCCTAATATAAATCAAACATAATTGGCTTTCTAAAGGAGCCTATTTTCTCAAATATACGAGGTCCAAATAAGTTTGTTATACTCTCTATGAGAGCATCCTTTAACTTTATATCTCAGACTTTCCACTTTTTAAGAAAAAAAACACTGTAAGATTCAAAAATGAAGTGAACTTACCTTTAATATAGTTTAAGAAATGGATGTAATGATAACTATCCTAGCAATGATATGAAATCAAAATGTGGATTGGGGTTTTAGTTCGGATATAATGTTCCACCATGTAAAAATGGTGGGCCTGAATATCTGCAAACACTCATCATTAAGTTTATCATAAAAAACATCATTCCTTACAAAATAATCATGGGATCATTTGTCAAAGGATATAATAGTATAAAATAAGCATACAATAGATGTAAGGTTCTCATATTGAATGCAAGGTGTAATTAACATACGATTGTATAGTAAAAGAAAGGTCCAATCTTTAAATTACCTGGAAGTTTGGCTACTTTCATGGGAACTCCTTTGTCGCTCACAAGCAATATGCAATCCTTCACCGTTCCTATACTAGGAATACGAGTACATCTAGAAATTCATCATCATGTGATGCATCTCTTGTTGCATAAATTGAATCCATTATGAAATACCCCTAAGAAAGAATAATTCAAGGTATATATATATATATATATATATATATAATGACAAAGAAAATAAAATTTGCATATGAGTATGTGGTTCCATGGCATCTATGGTCATGCTACACATTTTTGACATCGCAGTAGGCATTACAACTAAGCCTATCATCATACAAGGCGGAGATAGTAAATGATAATTGATAGGTGCTGAAGAATAATATTGTTATAGTATAATAAAAGCAGTGATTAGCATGGACAATATTGTTAGAGTGTAAAAAAAAGATATTCCAACATGCAATCTACCTGAACCACCTAGAGTACCCTCATCATGGCCATGAGTCTCAAAACTACACCAAAAAATATGTAAAAGAAACACATCTGCTTATTTTTTAATGACATAAAAGACTAATATAACATAAAAACTATTATTGAACTTTTTTTATAATTAAAAATTACATTAATATTTACTCTGTAATTTTGAGATTAGTACATCAATGCAATTTCACTCTTTTGTGACTCAGGAGTCAGAAGGAATATAGATGCCAATGGATGCACTCTTTGTGAAATTCTTTGGAGGCATTATTTTAACTGTAGAGGCTGGGTCATCACAATTACTGAAATCAACATCTAGGTCCTCGTCAAAGGACTCCTCCTGAGGGATTGTGGGTTCCTTTCCCTTACTCTATTAACCACCTGTCTATGAAAACAATATTACTAACACTATTAGAATTAATCCAAAACAGTGATGAAAGGAACATAATAAAAAACACTATTTAACATTTTGCTTCTATCTAATTTTTAGTACAATAACAAAGAGGTTTACCTGCTAGGAAGAAATGCCTACATGATCATCATTGTCCCCTCTATGTGGCTACTCCATATTGTGGAGATGTGTTATTATTAAAAGTTAACCAATAATAATAAATGACTAGATTAATAAATTTCATTAGAAGATAATGATGGAGATTCGATGGATGGTGAGGAGAGACTCTAGATGTGGCTGGAAAAAAAACTCAATTATTTAATGGTACATAGTACCTACTTACACCCCCATCATAGTGACATCATTTGTATCTATGCGATTCAAATTGTAATCAATAAGTAGCTCTTCCCGTACATGTATCGATTTTATCACACATACAAATACATGATTTCCCTCGTGCGCCTCAAATATGCAATTGGGTTTCTTAATGTTGGAAATATTGCTACAATGTAGACAATTATTATTTTGTCATTTATGTCAAACCTTAACTGGTGAGACTATTTCTATATGTTTGAGTACCATATCTATGGATTGATGAAGATTTGAAGAATAGGATAACAAGAAGACCGAGGAAAAGGTTGAGTTATGAGTATACACTAGGGTACTTGATCATTTGGCACTTTGGCAAAGTGATATGTTGTTTATCTTTCACTGACAATTCACTAGAAGGTTGAGGCTGAGAAAAGAAAATTCGATGCCAAGCAAAGTGAAAGGTGATGCTGAGAAAAGAAAAGATGATGCCGAGTGCCAGTGAAATGTCGAGGGAGACAGAGAAAGCCAAGTAGTAGTGTTTTAGTAATTGATGAGATTTGAGATTTCTGGCCGACATAGTTGATTTTATTAGGATATGTATTGTTAATTAAGATTGGTACACACTCATTTAATGCATGGGAAACCATTATTAGTGCATGGATTCAATGTTTAATTAATGATTGTATTGGAGAAGTAAATAAAATGTAATGATGGAAAGATCTGTTGGATCTGACCTAACCTAAGATCTACAATCTTGATTAAGTTGCAAAAGATCTATCTGACCTAGATGAAGAGGTATAGTATAACCTATAGAGGTTATTGTCATTGTATCCAAGTAAGGAGAAGTTGTATGCAAGAGTATTGCATGGTTAATTGACTGATTGGCAAGACCTAGCAAAGAAGGCTAAGCAGAGAAGCAGAGAGAGATTGCTTAATGGATTTCCAAGTAGATCTAAAGTTTGAGATGAAAATTGAGGCCACTCAGTGAATTAGCGTTAGAGATTAAATTGGATCTAGATTTGCAAAGTGAGTTGTATGTATCAGATCACACCTGCTAATTACTTTCTAACCATTGTATCAGTTCAAATCCTTTAACAAGGTTGACCTAACAGTCAATGTATAAATCCTTTGAACAAGGTGACATTTAGATTGGAATGTTCTAAGTCCTCTAACAAGTCCACTCCAGATAGGGTGATTAAATCCTTTAAACAGGTCACATTTGACTGTGTTTTGTAACCTTTAACAGGGTTGGCTCCTAACAGAGCTCACTTCAGAAGTGTGAAATTTTGGTAGCATGTTACTGGTGGTTTTTCCCATATTGGGTTTCCATGTTAAATCATGGTGTCAAAATGTGTGAATGTTTATGTTGTGTTTTACTGTTAAGTTTCTGCAAACTTATTTCATTAGTACAGTAAACTGCACACTTTTTGCTATTTTTGTCGAGTAGATCTGAGTTGTTGAAGTGGTTCAAAGTTTTATATGGGCACATCTGGACCTGAGGATAACTGTTTCACCCCCCCTCTCAGTTATTCTAAATTCATTCTAACACTTAATAGTTGACAAAGGTTGCATACTATTTATAAAACCTACAATATTCCCTGATGATGTTGGTCTTCTATTAATGTATATAGCCACTCTTTTACTTTGTTCATTGTCTTTTTGTTGAATATAATTTTCCAAGAGTGCATACCTACACACACTTTTCTTATATTGAACAATTCTCATCCAACTTTTGTAATCATAACAAGGTCCAACATACTCCATTAATTTGACAAATTTTTTGTAAGAGACCTTTATGCCATCCATGGAAAATAGGCCCAAACCATGTATTGACAATGGTGCAATGCGATATATCTTGCCTTTAACACTAAAATCAGTGTTTATTGGAGGAAGTTCCTTGGGGACCCATTATTTCTATAGATATTGGTACCTAAAGTGCACCTCGATGTCTCCTTTTCTCTCATTATCATAAGAACATGACCCCCCTTGAACAAGGAAAACTTTCATGCATTTATTGAATTTCCTTCTAGTCTTTTGACCTCTAGTTGATCTTCCTAATTCAGACATACTACATGACTCACTTTATTCTTCCATTCCTATATTTCCTTCGCTCGAGGAAGACACATCTAAAAAATACCTATTTTCTTCTACATGCACTCCATTAAATGAGAGAGATAGAAAGTAATGCGAGATATTTTGCAAATTGTGAAATACATTAATATCTATAGGGTGTATTGACTTATACATGTCGATCCATGAGACTGTGTGGGATGCTTGTGAAAGGGGTTTGGTACCTACATATGTACATTTGTTGTAGAGTAAGGTCCCAGTAGTTCTTAGGAAAATCTGCATGGTGAAGATTGTATATCTTGTATATGTTGTTGTGTGCATTTGTGTGTGTGGATTAAAAAAGGGGGCCTTTATGTTTAACCTTAAAATGAAAAATATGCCGATCTAATGCCTATAAAATGACAAATATAGAACATGGATGTAATCTCACAAAATAACAAGATGATATAATCATATAAGATTGAGTTTGTGATGGTACCTTCAAAGCTTCAGATGATGCTCAATTTTGATTTTATACTTGTACTCCAAATTAACTACAATTTTTATAGCAAGCTATGTTGTTTGATCTTGAAAGGAAAAAATCATTGCAGAATAGAAATAGTAGCATAAGTTCTATTGGAGAAAAAGTGAAACTATCTTTTCACTTCATTCCATTATAAAATTCACTAAATCCTCTAAATATTCTCATAGCATTCATAAAATTTCCAAAAAAATTGCAAAAAAAGTTATTACAATAGTACATTTGTTATCGGGTAAGCTCTGAGTAGTGCTTAGGAAAATATGCATGGTCATCAACTGTGCATATATCTTCTCTAATCAAATCTTAAATATAGGTGATTTTTGTATATTTTGTATATGTTGTGTGTGCAATTTTATTATTGAGGGTGCAGGGAATAACACCTGTTAGTAATGAATAACCCACCCTTTAAGAGAGAGAGAGTTATGGTAATTTTTCAATGTACAAAGTTGAAGTATGGTAGAGCATCTATGATCCCTTGGAAATTATTTTCAAGTAGTAATGGTAGGATATCATATCTTTGTTCTAAAGCCTCTTTATCCAAAGGGTATCAATGACATTTCTCTCTTCATTGGAATCAAGCGTGCAAAAGATGCTTTGCATCCTTTGGGTATACAACTCAATTTTTATATCCAATGGATGCAAAGCAACCTTTTGCACCCCTTATTCAATTGAAGATAAAGGCCATTGATCTTCTTTTGATAAAGAGTTAAGAAAGATGGATGGTATCATACCATTTCTACTTGAAAAAAATTCCTAAGGAAGAAAGAGAAAACAACAATTAGTAGTAAAAAATAGTAAGAAAGAGAAATATTTATACAAAACCATAGTTACAAATACACTAAAATATTTTGATTACAATGTAGGACAATAATCTCAAAGAAGATATAATGGAGCCACCATTTTTTAAATAAGTGATATTTGAGTATGTATCAACAAAAACATTTACAAAGAAGAGTATTCCATAAATCATGTCTGTACGTTTGATCTAAAGATGACCTAGTTTGTTGACAAAAATTCCAACTCCAAAGAAGTAGTCCATCATAACATTCCTATCATGACAAATGAGAAAATCTTCATTGTGACCATGGAAGATACTCATAGTAGCGTAGTAATCATTAGAGCAAGATAGCTTGAACACCTCCCACACATCCACCATTTTATTTTCAAAGCTAGCTCTATTATAAAAAATTTAGCGGAGCCTGCCAGAGATAATGTTTGGATTGATGGTCTGAATCCCTTGCGCAGCTTTTTTTGAATTTTCAGAAATAACCACATGTTTAACCACCTTCAAGGACCATTCTAATGGAATGCTAACTTAAAAGCAAGTAGAGAAAACTAGTTTATATATCACCCCATCGTGTACATGTGAGCCAACAATATTATGTTTCAGAAGGTAGAGAATAGCATGTTTGATGTCATCATCACAGACATTAAATAATCTAGATCATTGTTCTTCCAAGGAATCCAAATAAAAACATTCAATACCAAATGTTCTATCCATTAAGAAGATCTAAAACAAAGTAACAACAATGAAAATAATGAATAAGTATGGTAACATAATGAATAAGTGGGAAAAATATGTTGATCCAATAACAACAAATACATTACAAATGCCAAGCTCACAGTCTCAATGAAATAAATAATGTATAAAACAAGATATGGTGTACAATAGCAGCAAGCATGCAATGAAAACAATAACATTGCATAATGCACAAGCTCAAATTCAAGACAGTAAGTGTATTAATGTTTGATCTAATAGTAGAAACATCATTGATCATTACCTTTGACTCCTCCTTCACTATAGAAGAGATAACTACCTACAACTATATTTCATAATTCCTCCTTTGAAGTCATAGGTTAGTTTAAAATGGAGAAAGTATACAAACACACCAATTTAATCCCAAAACATCATATAACTCAAATTAATCACATCTCAAAAATGTATAGATTAGACTACATACCATTGTATTTTATATATCAAGTATCATCTTTGAATACAAAATCTTTCTGAGTTAGGACTATTACAATTTTTCCTTTTAGGATAGTCAAAAAAATAATTAATGACCCTTACTAAATAACAAAATGTAGAAATGAAAAATTGCATATTTTGTTATTCTACATTACTTACTATTCCAGTGCACGTTCCACCTGCAACTTGATCAAGACTTGTTTGATGCTTCAATTTTGTGTTGATTGTTGTGTAGAAGTACATAGTTTTGTATTTACCCCATATGTTATTCAAAAAACAACAATAGAATAAAATACTTGTTGAGAAAGATCATAGGAGTATCGAAAACTCAAGATCCAGAGGTAACCAATTGCATTACACAAACATAAAATACTAACTATGGCCTTGACATGGCCTTATTTCATTAATTTCAATGTAATCTATTCAAGGTATGTTTATTCATAGCAATTAATTTCAATGTAGTCTACTTGTTGCTGCAGATTTCAAATGCTTTTCTTAAACTAATTGCAGTATGCAAGTCAAATTTAGTGCCCATGTGCCTGTCATCCTAAATCAAGACTAAGGAACACTATAAGATAGGATTTTCTTTGGCCTTTTCATTAAAATGATATTTTTTGTCCCAAGATACTTCAGATGCAAAAGCATCCTAGGGACTGAGAAATCTTGTACCAGTCCAAACCATTTTCCTTTCTTTTTTTTTCTTTTAGTTGTCTGCACAACAAATCAACTATTGTGTTTGGCTTTGTGCAGTGTACATCAATGGTTTTGGCTTTTGGTTTTGATGCCAGAAGGATATATTGCAGTAACCAAAAAACTAGTCATTGAGATGTTAGATCCACATGGGTATATGTTTGTCTTCCAAAAACATAGTACGAAACCTTGTGGAACCACACAAAGCAGGGCATGTTACTCAGGTAAGCTTAGTAAATTCATGCAAGATTCAATCTGTGCCTTGAAAAGTAGATGATTGATGAAACGATTCAGAGGCCAGTGGGTTGAAAGAAATGAACACCTTATCAGTTAAGTCAGGTTGTGTAAAATTTCATTTCTGCATAATGATATACAAAGGTGTTCCAAAAAAATCAAAATAATCAGGAGACCTACTGATGGAAATGAATTGATAGGATTTTCAAAGCTTCAGTTGCTAACATGTGGTGTCACAAGGACCATAAAGTTCCCATATCTATAAAGTAAAAAAGCACCCGTCACTTAAACATAAAAGTGGATTTTTCCTACTATAGATTATTGGAGTCAAACTAAAATTGGAACTAAAGTTTGAAATGGAGTCAAGACTAAACATGATAGTCATAGGCATAGTAGGTCTTAAAATAATGAGATACATTGAAACACAGAGAGTCTCTACCAGAGAGTCATGATTCATATATGCACTCCTTAGAAATACTCAATACAAAGACAACCCACTCACCCAACCCATCTTAAATATTAGACATGTACTTGCTTACATATACATAAGTTCACACAAATATAACCAAGTAGTAAATTAAAACCATTTTTGGACAATATTAAATTAAATTCTTACCAAAATTTGAATAAATGGTAAACTTCATGGAATCAATTTGCATCAGGATTACTGGGAAATGTAAACCAAGACTCATATAGAGAAAGGTGTTTCTCTTGGAAAATGATTGATGGTGATTGATGAAGAAGATTTGAAAATGATGATTGATCCAATTCAAATTGGTGCAACATTTTCAAATCTTCTTCATAATCATCATCAAATGACTATTTTCAAATCTTCATATTCATAATCATCATCAAATGAATTTTTTCAAATATTCTTCATCATAATGATGACATTGTTCTTGCATTAGTATGCAAAGAACACTTTCATTAAAAATACTGAAGGACATGACAAAGAGCAAACTAAAAATGGAGATATCAGAGATCACTGAAAACTGCTAAGTAAAAAAAAAATTGATGACACAATTTTGTGTGTAAACCAAAAATGCTAAGTTAGAAGGATAAAGAGTAACCCGACAGTGGAACCCGACAAGTAGGTTATAGTGCAAACTGAGAGAACAGTCAAAGAGGAACCTGAGAGACTGTCAACTGATTTTAGAGCATAACCAACTGATAGAAATTGAAATTTAGTTGCAGCCTAAAAAAAGGGGATCTGACTTCCACGACAAATAAAATAGTCTTATGGGTATGTGCAGGATCATGGTATGCCAAAAAGCGGTGATGTGAAAAGAAGTCCTGATTGGTAGACTGATTGAAAAACAACTATAACTTTCAAATGGTATAACATTTTTTTAAATATCCAACATATGTCACATTCTATTCTTCACCTACCATAGTAAAAAAAGAAAAAAAAAATCAATTTGATGAAGTTTAGACTAAGTTAAGGTGGTCAGACACGAGAGCTTTTATATTTTGAAAAAATTTTAGATGAAAAATCATAATTAATTATTTACTTGGAAAAAAATTACACAAAAATATGCGTCACATTCAGACATGAGTCTACTACTTATATATATTCTTGTAAACAAATATTATCATTTGATTGTGTTTAAGGTGGTCAGACATACACCTACTTCTTATCTTTTTAGTCCTGGTTGATAAACTGATTAAAAAATAACTATAACTTTCATTTGGTATAACATTTTTGAAATAAAAAACTTGATTCACATACTATGATTTACCTACTATAATAAAAAATTAAAAATTTTCAATTTGATGATAGGAGATTTTCAATTTTGATGACTAGGTTAAGGTGGTCAGACAAGAGATTTTTTATACTCTGGAAAAATTGTAGTAGAAAATTCATAATTAATTATTTACTTGGAAACAAATTACAAAAAAATATGTGTCACATCTGGACATGACTCTACTACTTATATCTATTATCTTGTAAAAAAATATTATCATTTGATTGTGTTTAAGGTGGTCAGACACACACCTACTTCTTATCATTTTCCTAAAAATTTCATACTACCAGAATGAAATTTAGAATTTTACCATATAGATTTTTTTTTCAAGAAAGGGCTAGTATCTTAGAAACTACATTCAATTTTCAATATATTCTCTTGTTACATATTTTTGATATAATATTGATAACTTGTTCAAATTTTTATGTGAACTTGTCTAACCCTGATTTTCTGAATTTTCATTACCACTGAAGGACCTGTTCGGCATACCATGATCCTGCACATACCCTTATTCTATTTATAAAGTCTTTATTTGTTTTTAAAACCATTTATTTAGGGACAAGAAACATGAATGTAATTTTTTCAATCAGTCTAAATGATTTAAAACACATACACTAGGAGATCAAGGTAAAGGTGTAAACATGTGATCTTAGAGTTAATATTGTTTTATGTGAAACTTAATTAGGTCAATTTATCTTATAAATAGATGTTGTAATTATTCATTATGGATAGAGAGATGATGTGAGAATGAAAAAGAGGATGAATGAAGCCTAAGAGTACATCTATGGATCAAACTAAAAGTTTCAAGAACCAGAACAACAAAAGATGAATTTGGTTATCAAGAACCAAGAATAGAGGCTACCGATAAACAAAGGTATTATTTAATCACATTATGTGATATAATTATTCTTGTAATCTTAAATGGTTCTATAATCAGAAATAGGAGATTCCTTACACCAGTTCAAATTGTAATTTTATTACATTCTAACAAGTGAAGCAAAGTGTAAAAATCCTTTCAAGGAAGGTGGATTTAACATTTCAATTGTAAATCTCTTAACCGAGTGCACACTCAACAGTGTTGCTAAATTTTTTAATAGAGTATACTTTAACAGGTCTCCACAGATACACCTAATAGGTTAGATCATCATAAGTGATGAAATTATAAGCCTTAAATGACCCCTTCTAATCTGCAAATAGTGAAGAATTTTTGGGTGCCATCCCCACCTCATTTTTTAATTCCTAACAGGAGTTTTCTATGATATCATTGTTAGGATTGGATAATATTGAAAGGGGGGGTAAATCAGTATTATAGCACTTAATTAAATTCTTCAACCATTTAAATATTAACCATAAACTTTCTGCAAAGAAAATAACATAAGGAAATGACACAGTACTCATAACACCATATTTTTTTTTTGAGGAAACACTGGCCAATGGAAAACCCTAGTGGGGATGGTACCCGTAAGCATGTACTAAAGTATAATGTCCATGTTAGGAGACCTAGCTCTATTAGGAGCTGAATATTACATAGAACATTTCCTTGTTAAAGGAATTAAAACCTTGTAAAAGGTTCACAACACCTTGTTAGGGGCCATATGAGCTTACAACTCTTACAAAGTAATTTGGTTTACAAAATGTTCTCATTCATGAACAAAACAAGAAACATTGGTGCTTAGATAGTTTCTTTATAGTTCTTCAATGATCTATGTCATTCTCTTCTCTTTTATTCACTCAACAACTCCTCCAACTGATCATCAACTACATTCCCCACATATCTTTATAAAAATACCTTACATATATATCTCACAACTTTACAAAGTCGGCTCCCAATATGAATATTACAAATATTACAAAGTTGTTCTTCAATATAAAATACATTTAATATAGTAAATATCAAATGAATAGTTGGCACTCTTGCATATTCAATGTGTAGGTTATCAACAACCAAAATCCACCTTCGATTGCTTGGATTTCAAGTCATACTCCCTTAATGTTTGCTACTATCTAAGTGTGTTGTATCATTGTTGTGCTCCAGTCTGTCTATCTTAAATTATTTTGTAACTCACTGTAGATATAACCAAAACCAAATTTATCTTAGGTGGAGGTCATACATACCCCACACTGTCTTCCTCTAATCTTGATTTCCCTAATTCATCAATCTCGATATTCGGCATCCAAAACACTTTTGTATCTCTGCTTCTATACTTAGTCAATTTATGAATCATCAAAACTTATCTTTATAGGAATCTATTTGAAACCCAGATGTGTTTCCATAAATGACAACCAAAAATTGAATCACATTTACACAAAATTGGTCACTTTCCAAGAATCTCTCCTTTTGGCATTGATGACAACACTTAACAAAAAATGAATAAGTGTTCCACTCCTCTATAATATTCCTTTCCTCTTCTTGTCTCTTTTCATTTTCTTTTCTTCTCCTATATAATTTTTTATTTTCTTTATTATATTTTTTTTTCTTCTCCCCCTTTGACAACAATAACAAAGGTTCATACAAAACAATATGTTTTAGTGCTTGCTCACCAGTTTTAGAATATCTTGAAAGGAATCTTCCAAGATCTTCACTTCTGCATTCCATGTTTTGAACAATATTTGGCTAATGTGAATTAAGCCATTTAGTACAAATGATGAGTTCTCAGCTTCTTTCAATTTTGTGGGCAAAGATTTAGTCAGTGAATCTGTCACTTTCTTTAAGTCTGAGAGATGAACTTCAAGTATGGATAGCTTAGGAGTGATAAAGCTCTTCAACAAATTAAATATTTTCAATACTCTCCCTTTCCCATTATCCAATACACTAAGTTTAGCCCAAATTCTTGTAACTTCCTTGTCCTACTCTGTTGTTGATTGTGAAGATGTTTCACAACCGTCCATCAGACTGTTCAGAGTTACCCTCTCTTTGGCAATAATGTCTTCTACATTCTGAACATGCCTAATTGGATTCATGCAGTAGCTAAACAATTTTCTCCCATGTCAAATGCAGCTCTTTGTATTTTTCAAACAATTTTTCAAAATGCCTAAGTCCCATGTGATAGACCTGCAAATTTCTGTTAACTTCTTCTCTGATTATGTCTTCTCTACCTTCTCCTTTGCAATCTTTATCAAATTCTCATAGTGCTCATCAAATTCATCAATTCTTATTCTCATATTTTCAATGTCATCATTGTGCTGGAAAACAATAGGTACTGGAAGCAATTTGTTCACAGTATCAATTGCCCTTGTAATAACTTTAGCCTTTTTGTCACATTTTTGTTCTGATCTTTCCTTGGCTTTTTTCAATGTAGTAAATGCCAATTTGACCAACTCAACTTCATCCATGTTATCAAAATTTACATCACTACAAGTTCCAACAATGAGATGGATGATGTGTTTACCTCTTTCTTTTCATCCTCTTGTTGTTCTGTCTTCTATTATTATTTATTTTTCTTATCTTCTTCCTCTTTCTATTCAGCTTCATCTGCTATAGGTGTGTCCACATTCCCTACAAAAGGGTCCTTTTCATCTTGAGAGGTTTCAAGAGTCATTGCCACACAAAAAACATAGAAATATTATGGTGGATCTACTTCACTCTTCTCAACATTTGTCTTTGTTTCTTTTGAGATTTCCCCCATTCCTAATTGTGTAGGCGAAGTGGTCTTAGGAGGTGGGGGCTTGTTAGAAGTAGTATTCATTAATATCTTCTATAGTGCCTTCTAATTTTCCTCAGTGAATTCACCATACTTCCTCACCATGATTTTCAACAATCTTACCTTGGTCCTTACTAGAGGTTTTAATTCATCCCTTTCTTCCACGGATATCATAGGCAGCATGTTATCAATTTCCTGATTCCTGATTGTATCATCCTCAATCTATGCTACATGTTTTCTTATCTCCAATCTCCCATACAAATCTATAGGTATACTTCCTTCAATTTATAAAGGAGTCTTTTTGAAAGTAAGTAAATGATCAAACACAATGTCTTCAATCTTAAGCTTGTCTGATTCTTCATGCCTGTCATATTATTTGTCAATTGTCACTAGTTTACCTTGTTCTATTGCTCTCTTCTCTATCATCTTCATGTCAGGCTTCCAGAAGTGCTTCTCTATTTTCTTCTCTTCTCTTATTGTGTCCTTCTCTTTAGGTGATGTATGCATGCTTGATCTAGTTACTCTAGGAGTGGTGTTCTCTATTTGTGATGTTTTATGTTGTGGAGGAGGTGGACTATCTACCATAACTACCTCAGGAGTGAGAGGGGCTGCAGTACTTCCACTTGCTAGTCCAAGAGATCTTTTTGTCATCTTCTTTTTCACTTCTTCTTCTATCAACCCAGCTTTTACACCACATTCATGTACAAGGTTTTCAATTTTTCTTTTCCCTAGACCTCTAGTCTGTTCTTCTCTCACCTTTACTGATTTCTCCTCATATGTTCCCCATATTTCCTCTAATGTATCAACTTCTGATGCAATAACATGTTCTACTTGTATGGTAAGTACCTCAAAACTTACTTCATAACCCATGGGATAACACCATTTCTTTCTAGGTATGACTGCTTCAAAACATACACAATTAGTTTCAACCATGAAATAGATTGTATCCTTGTATTTTTCAACAATTTCCTCATGTATCCTCTATCTGGTCTTCATCTGTGTCTGTAGGATCTTTATCATAGAAAACCATTCTCCATCAACCCATGCAGTATTTTTTCTCTTGTAGCTCTATGAAATTAAAATACCAGTGGATGTCCCAAATTTCCAACCACTAGGATGTAAGAAAGGAAATTTGTGCTCAATATGAATAAACATATGCATCAACAATTAACCAAATCTGAAGGTCTTAGTTATGTCCTTCACTAGCTTCACATTTTCAAGAAATTATTGTGCTAGAAATTTGCATAGGTTAAATTTCACATTTTCCTTCACCATTCTCCATGCCACCATGATTATTCCTTTAGATACTAAGTTAGGTATGATACTATAGTAGAATTTGTTACAAGTATCATAGCAATCAATCTCACATCTTTCTGAAAGATGTCATTCACTGTCATTGCCCATCTGTCCCATTTAGAATGAGTTATGGTTTCAACTTCTTTCTTTACATGTTTCTCTGCAATAGGGATGACTCCAGTGTTGTCCAATCCATGGATTTAATGAATTAGGTCATTACAAATCTTCACAGGTTGATCACTTATTCAAATGAACTGATCATGAACCCTACTCAATATTATCTTAAACCATTCATCTTCATCAAATTTGCAGAAGTCCAGAATTTTCATTATGCTTAACTGATCAATGCGTTTGTATTCTTCTTTCATGATTCCATTATCAGTCATATCCTCCATCTTAGTCGATATTTCATGAATTCCCAATATATCATACTTACAATGTATGTAAGCCCTAATATCTTTCTTGTGTAATACGCCATACGGGGTTTCAGAAAATGCTCCTTCTAGATCCTTGTCACATTAATTGAATGGATGTTTCTTAAATTTGTACCTAGGTCAATCTAGAACATCAAAAATAATAGGTGCATCCATAGCTAGATAATGTAAATACCTTTCTTCCACTAAAATCTAAGTTTATCCTTCAATCGATCACGCACGACAAATGTAGAATAGTCTGAATTTTTCTTCTCTCTTATCTCCTTAGCTTTCTCTTCATCAAATGGTAAAGAGATAGGTCATCGAATGGTTCTTTATACAAGTTTAAGTCATAAATTTCACTTTTACTCAAAATTGTCAAGTTGACTATCAGATCTCACGAACAAAATATGTGTCAACTAATGTTGCACTCTTAGATGTACATTCCATGATGTTTGCCAAGTTCATACCCAAGCTCGCTCAAGTTCAATCCACAAATTTTGGGGTAGGATATATTCTGATGTCTGTATCCAATGCTCCCCCTAAGGCCATGATCGGCCAATTAGGTCTATTCTATTTTACTACCATTAGGCAAAGATCTAGTAGCATCTACTGACTCTCCCTGAACTCATGCCTCACTTGAATCTTTTATCTCCCATATCTTACCACTATTGCTATCTTCTTCTTTCTTAAAAAATCTTTCAAAATCACTCTTCAAATCTACAACACTCTTATTAGTATGATTTGCAATCTTTTGTGAATTCATAGGAGGTGGTACTCTTCTATTGTCTGATCCATTATACCAGAAATTTTTTTCTATATGTCTTGAATTATTGCATTTATAACATATAGGAGGTTTTCTTTCTTGATTAACTTGCATCTTACAGTATTTCACAATGTGTCCAATGTTATTACATTTGTAGCATGTAGGTTTCACTGTAGATTCTCTTCAATTATCTTGTCTATATCCAGATTGATTAGGTGTTCTGCATTCTGCTTTCTTGTGCCCATATCCATTATAGTTAAAACAATAACCAGAAAAAGTTCTAAAAGGGGCACCACCTCTACAGTCTCTCTTCATGTGTCCAAATCTATTGCAACCAAAGCATCTACCTCTAAAGGGTCTGATCTGCTCTTTAGGTTCTTCAGTAGAAGGTTTCTCAGCATCAATCTTCTCATTTGATTTCTCTTGCTGATTCTTTGAACATTCAGCTTCATTGAAGCCAATACCAGTAATATCACCTTTAGGTTTCTATTTGTCTCTTTGTTCATCAATCAAATCACTGCTGGTGTGAAGTTTCTCAATGTGTTTCTTTGCTTCAACAAGTTCACCTTTTATAATCTGATTATATTTCTCCATCTCCAAATACTTATTCTTGTAGTTGTCAGCCTCAGTCTTCATTTGATCTAATGCACTATTTAAAGCTTCTTCAAATTTCCTCTTAGCATCCTTTTGTACCTATATTTCTTTAGCCATAGTCTCATTATAAAGTTTCAGAGTCTCATTCTCTTCTTTTAGTTGCCTCACCTGATCTGAATTGTCTTCATCTAAATCCTCTTTTATTTGAACCATAAGATCTTGTCTTTGACTTCTTGAAAGATCAAGTTGTTCTTTGAGTTTATTTATAAATTTCATAGCTCTTTGCATGTTGAATCTCAACTCTCCATTATCTACTTTTGCTTTGTCAAGGTCTTCAAGTGCAGCATCAAAGTTTTCTTGCAAGCTATCCAAATCCATTATGATCTCCCTCAGGCTATTAGACTTTCTTGCCAAGGGCTAGAAGCTCTGATACCCATTATTTGGATTGGATAATACTGAGAGGGGGCTTATTTAGTATAATAGCACTTAATTAAATTATTCAACCATTTAAACATTAACCATTAACTTGTTATAAATAAAAGAACATAAGAAAATGACACAGTACTCATAACACCATATTTTTTTTTTGAGGAAACCCTGGCCAAGGGAAAACCCCGGTAGGGATGGTACCCACAAGCCTGTACTAAATCATAATGTCCCTATTAGGAGATCTAGCCCTTTTAGGAGATGAATATTACATAGCACATTTCCTTGTTAAATTAATTACAACCCTGTTAAAGGTTCACAACACCCTGTTAGGGGCCAACCGAGCTTACAATTCTTATAAAGTAATTTAGTTTACAAAATGTTCTCAGTCATGAACAAAACAAGAAACACTGGTGCTTAGATAGTTCCTTTATAATTGTTCAATGATCTATGTCATTCTCTACTCTACTATTCACTCTACAACTCATCTAACTGATCATAAACTACATTCCTCACATATCTTGATCAAAAACATCTTACATATATATCTCACAACTTTACAAAGTTGGCTCCCAATATAAATATTACATATATTACAAAGTCGGCCTTTAATAAAAAATACATTTAATATAGTAAATATCAAATTTATAGTTAGAGATCTTGCATAGTCAATGTGTAGGTTATCAACAACCAAAACTTAACTTTGATTGCCTGGAATCCAAGTCATACTCCCTCAATCTTTGTTACTATCCAACTGCTCTGTATCATTGTTCTATTGTAGTATGTCTATCTTCAATTCTTTCTAACTCACCATAGACATAATCAAAACCAAATTGATCTTAGGTGGAGGTCATACATACCCCGTACTACCTTCCTCTAATCTCACTTTCCCTAATTCACCGATCTCGATCTTCAACATTCAAAACACTTTTGTATCTCTGCTTTTATACTTACTTGATTTATGAATCATCAAAAATTATCTTTATAGGAATCGACCTGAAACCCAGATGTTTTGCCATTAATGACAACCATAAAGTGAATCACATTTACACAAAATTGATCACAATCCAAAAATCATGTCTTGTGTTATAGTGTCAATTAATTTAATGAATGTTTCTATGAATGTTCACATGTATGGTTAAGTTTATGAATTGATATATCTTACATCAAGATAGTATAGAATAGATGGTTGGATAAACAATTGATTACCTAAAGGATAAAGGTTAAAATATACAAGAGTTTTAGTGGTACTGATTCACCCCTCCCCTCTTAGTACACACTTCCCATTAATTCCAACAATCGGTATCAGAGTTAAGTGTCTTATCTAGAAAGATTTGAGGCTTAAGAGAAAAGATAATACAATGAAGAAGTACAGACTTGAAAAAAGTATTGAGAATAAGAAGATATAAATTTAGATCTTCTATGAGAAGTAAAAATAAGCTAGAATCAATATGAGACAATTGTTAGATGAAATAAATATTATGGCATCTCTCTTTATTAAAATAGATTACCATGAGGAAGAGATACTAGATTTCTTTGAGTCTTAAGGATCAACTACAAGCAAAGCATTAGACACATCAGAAGAAAGCATCAGAAGCCTAAATGAAATCAATCAACATCTGGTTGGACAAGTGAAATCTCTAGAAATCAGTCAAAAGACACAAATTGTAAGAATGATTGATGTCATGAACAATGCTAGACAAGTGGAACGAGAAAGAACACTAGCAATTGATGATAGAAGGAAGATCACTGAAAAGCTACAAGAGAAAGAATCTAAAATAAAAAGAAATTAACAGAACATCATCATGAGATTACAAATCAGATTATTCTTATGAGTGAAGAGGAAAACATAATGAATGTTGAACTCATTGAAATAATAGAAGCTATCGATGAGATAAGGGAAGAAAATGAAAATTTGAAACAAGAAATAAGAATTCAACATCAACATATTGAAATTATCAAGAAAGCTGAAGAAAGCAATAAAAGAATGGATGATTTTCTTGAAGGACAATGAAGAGTCAATGAAAACATCAGTCTAGGCTATATTGATAATGGAGAATCACCTAATCAACCTGATCCAAAGAATGTGTATGCAAATCCAAGACCAAGAAAGCTGACATGCAATCACTGTGGAATGCAAGGCCACATATCAAATGTATGCAAGAGAAAAATGAAAGGTATCCCTAAATCTACATCTTCCTTCACAAGATTTTGTTAAAAATGTAACAAGAAAGGACATAAAGCATATGAATGTATGTCTGAGATGAAAGAACCAAAGAAGGAAACCTACATGGACAAATACTCTCCCACTTGGAAAATGAATGGGAACACTACTCTTGAATGCTAGAAGAAGAAAAAGAAAGCATGGAAGACAAAAGGTCAAGAAACTACCTATCAACCAAAAAGAGTCGGTAACCAATATATATGGGATTACAACACATGGAAAAATTGTACAACATGTGGAAGATTTGGTCACATTGCTGCAAAATCTATGAGATAGTGGAAAAGAAAGTCTAGAGGCTGGCCTAACCCCGGAATGGCATGCTTACACTATCATAAAGTTGGTCATCTCAAGAAAGACTACAAAGATCAAATGATGGAGACCAACACATTTCCCAATAGAAATACCATTGAAAATGTTTGGAGGATGAGAGACAAAATGTGGAGGAAAGCTTCAAACAATGATGGAGCTAGACCGAGCAATGCAATTGGTGATACCCTATCCAATGGATCTAGTGACATCACCTTCCCCACCTAAGAAGAACAAGTAAGTATGGAAATGTATTACTATAAGTATTATTTTACATTAGTTTCATAATATGTTGATGAAATTAAAAATTAGCATAAGTAAAGATGCATCAAGATATTACTTGTTAAAATCTATGAAAACTATTCCATCAATCAATACATATCAAAATCCATCGGTATACGCTCCAAGATGAAACTACCTACTCTTATTGAGAATCATCGATTAACATGTAAAAGAAAACTTGCTAGTGTAAATCGAGAATCATTGGTAATCAAGCAAGTTGAAATAAGTTGTTTTCACAAAATACCGAAACCTGTTGGTAAAAGCAAGGAGTGAGATGACTACCTCGAAACATCGCATTGTCACCGAAGAGAGAATTTAATGTTTCCATCGACAAACTTTGTATTCACACACTAAGGAGTGGTTGAGCATTAATGGCTCATTTTAGGGAAAACATCTATAAAAGGGTGACATAAGGGTTTCAATGTTCACCATGACCAGAGCAAAGTGACAAGAGTGAAATTTGTGAAAACAGTGATGGCATCACAAACTGACTTCAAGTTGACCTAGAGAACTCCAAATAGATCAGTGATCACTACAGGTGTAAATAGTAAGTTCCTATGATAACCAAGAACTCTATTTTACACATTTTTTAGAAAGCCCTAAGTTCTCTGAAACAATGGCCACGACCTCAAGAACCACCAAATTAAAGAATATCAAGAAGGATGAGTTTAAACTCATCAAGACTTTTGTATGTGAGGAACCACATTACAAGATATCTCTAGGGGTTGTATCACAACTTGACAATGCTAGAGCATTCTCGCGAATACCAGCTGGGGTTTTGCTCATTAAAGACGTGCAAGCATACATGCACTGCAAGATTGCAGAAATTGGTGACTTAGAGGTGGAAAAAGCTTTCAACAAGATATTTAATGAGGATGGATCCATAAAAGATGAACATCAACACATAGAGGTGAAATTTCTCACTAATTTCCTATTGTTCCTGAAGATATTCAAAACCGAGTGGATTCAGTTAGTACTGAGATGAATTCACAATCACAAGCTATGGCTGGATGAGCGTAAGATGATAACCCAAGATGTTATTCATGCAGTCACTAGTTATCTTGTAACTGATAAGGTAAAGACATTGAAACACCCACCCAAGGCTGAGATTGAAAAGAAAACAAGAGCCAAGTGTGATGGAAGAGGACTAAAGATACCTACTATTACCGATGATGAACTGAAATTTGGAGAATGTGTCCTAGGATACAAATTCTATCAATCCAGAAGGATGAACAACATAGCATCGGGTATAGTGGACACATCATACAAGATTGTAAACAAAGGAACTCAATTGGATCTATCAAAAATTCTAATGAACCAGTTAGAAGAAAACATGAGAACAATAAGAAATGCAAAGACAAATACATGTAAGTTTGGCTCACTTATTATGTGCATTTTCTTTTACTTCCAAGAATCATTTCCATTAATAGGAGATGTAAAATGGGATACCACAAGACCAATAACCATGCAGATTAGTGAGCACATAATATCACTAGGAAACAACATTGAAACAGTCATGGATGAGTACTTTACTATATTCAAGGACCGAACGCAAAAAAGAGTAAGGATCCCTAAGAAACTTATTGAGAAATTCAAAGATGAAATATGTTTCATGGTTGACACAGACCACACATACATCAAGCCTTCTCTACCAAGGATAGCATGGTTACAACTATTAGACTATGAGATAAATATTAATCAAGCATCTAATGCAATTGATGCATTGATAAATGAACCATTTGACAAGAAACAACCAAAGTTCAAAACTTACGAAGAGGCCAAATCAAGAATAAAAATTGGCTTGGTTTTAAAAAACATTTGACATGAAGAAAGATAAAATGGTTAAGAATTTGAAGAAAAGAATGTCAGTTATTAAGGAAGAAACTGAACAAAAGGAAGAGACCAAAGAATAGTCACCTATCGGTGAGGCTAAGCAGGAAAGTGACTCTAAATCTACAGAGTCAGATACCTCATTGCCAACACCAGCTAAGAAGCCAAGAACCACAGCTACTTCAAGAACAAGAAGCCAAATAGATAATGACTCAAGTCCTTCACCCTTGAAGAAAGGACCAGTAAGAACCTACAAGAGGAAACTAGCTACATAGAAAAGAGGGTCAACAAAGAGAAGGAAGCTCATTAGAACCAGAGAAGATATTCAGGACACTAAACAAGATGAAGGTGTACAAGAACAAAAGATTAAGGTTCCGAAAAGCATTGACAAGGCATGAAAATCTATTGCAAATTCAGGATCTATCACAGATTCTAAGAGTAGAAGATGGCTAAAATTGGATCTAGAAGATCAAAACAAAGTTGAAGATGCCATCATTGAAAAGATGTACAAAATTCAAGTACATACCAAAATAATTTGAATGTCAAATGGTACAGAATGAAATCATGAACAAATTATATGACAGATGGAAATTTGCATTAAAGAATGAGAAGGAGATAAGGGAAAGAGTACTTGTTTCTCTTATGCCTCTTGAATCCAAGAGGGAAGAAATTAATGAGATGATGGAGAACCATAAAAGTGATTTCTCAGCCAAGTTAAGAGCCTACACATTTCTTGAAGGGAAGATTATAGAGCTTGAAAAAGAAAGTCACAAAACTTGGTGTAAAATACTCAATAGACCTATTGAGGAAGCAAGTCATGAAAAATAACTACAACAACAAGATGATAATTGTGCAACTCAAGAACAGATAATAATCAAAGTTGCAGAAGATGACAGATTAGTTGATTTAGATAAAGAAGAAATGGACACAAGTGGCAATAAGAATATCGATGTTGCAGATGAGACATGGCCAGAAACCACTATGGACAACATTGTGGACAACACATTCATTGACATAACCAATGATCCAAAAGAAAAAATACAAAAGGATGAAAATGTCACTGTTATCAAGGACAAGATGGATGAACAGGATACAACAATTGACACTTCACAGGTGAACATATCAAGAAACATGCCAATATTGATGCAAGCCATCAATATACTTCAAGAAAAAGACAAATCACCTGACAAAGATTCAAGCATTCCCAAGGATGCAGGGGATGAAGGAAAGAAAGACAACACCAATGACGAGAATGTCATCAGAGACACTCATATTGTAACCAAAACTTACAAGGTTACAAAAGGAGAATCAGTGCAAATAGATGGAGTCACAACCAAGAAGGATGCATAGATAAAGGAAGATGAAGTACATAAGGATACTGATGAAGGAGCTAAAAAAAGGACATTCTTGAGGTAACCGAACAAGTTGCTACATATAATGTAAAGGTTGATGTGGAGAGGTCAACTCAAAAATGGCAAGATGATACTGAAGCATAGCAGCAAAAAGAGGCAACACCACAAGTCACTTCATCTAGCACAACAAACAAAGTAGAGAAATTGGCTATGGTTCTACATTCAAGTGAAACTCAGAAGAAGAAGAAATTCAAAAAGAGTAAGTTGGAAGTCACTCTAGATGAAATCGTTTTGATACCCAAATACACTTGACTATGGAGCACTAAAAGAATGGTGAAATATGCAAGAGGAAGGCATTATAGGAGAAGCTGGGGAAGAAATACTGAGACTCCATGGTACTAGAAACAACTAGGGACATCTTGCACCATATTGTACCTGATATTGATGTTGATAAGAATAAACTGATACTTGATCAACTAGCCACTCTCAAAGAAGCCATTACAATGCAGAACATTGATGCAAAGAAGGCAATTAAAGAGAGATTGGAGTAGAAATATCAGCACAAACTTGTTGAAAATATCAGCCAAGAAGTGGAAGTAAACAAGGTAAAGCTTTCAGAATTCATAAGAGAATTAGATGCAATAATTGCTGAAGCTATTTTCTTGTTCCAGAAATAGAGCACAATTGATAAATTAAGTAAAGATCATAGTGATAAGATAGGAAAGCTAGATCCTGATCTAGCTACTAGTGCTAAAAGCTTAACCACAGAAGACAATGCAATAAAATTGCATTATGAAAATATTATGGAGATAAAAAGGTTAAGGAAAGAACTGTGGGAAGCAGAAACACAATTCAGGGAAGAGGTCACCAAGCTCTAAGCTCAACTTCTACCAAATCTAACACTGCTCCAACAATATATCATTTCAGCAAGACAACTAATAGCCACCCCCCGAGATGTCTGTAGCAGACAGCATCTACGATATGCACTCAAGGATTACACTCAAGCACATGGCTCTAGAGAACCTCAAGACCAATGGGAGAAGATGATGGAAGACATGAATTCTTCACACTATCACATTTTTGATAACTTATAAGGTATACACCTTTGCACTTAATATCAAAATATGGAGAAAATATTGATATGTATAGATAGGGAACCTATACAACACTACAAAAAAACAACAAAAAAGTGGAGTATAATGATATACCAACATATACATAGGGAGAGTCATGAAATGATTAAGGATTATATATGTTGTACATACTTAGCATTTGTTAGTATTTTGCACATATCAAATTTTGATACTAATGTCAAAGGGGGAGATTGATGACATTATTTTTCCATTAGTATGCAAAGAACAATTTTGGTAAACATACACCAAAAGACAAGACAAAGAGCAAACTAAAAATGTAGATATCAGAGATCACCAAAAACTGCTAAGTACAAAGAAAACTGACGACACAAATTTGTATGTAATCTGAAAAATGCTAAGTCAGAAGGATAAAGAGGAACCCAAAAGTGGAACTCGACACGAAGGTATTAGTGCACCCCAAGAGAACACTCAAAGAGGAACCTGAGAGACAGTCAACTAATTTCAGAGCAGAACCGACCGATAGAAACTGAAAGTCAGTTATAGCCCACAAAAAGTGGATCTGACTTCCACGTCAGATAAAACAATCTTATTATATTTATAGTCTTGATTTTTTTTAAAACCATTTCTTTAGGGACAACAAACATGAATGTAAGTGTTTTAATTAGTCTAACTGATTTAAAACACATAGACTAGGAGATCAAGGTAAAGTTGTAAACCTATGATATTAGAGTTAATATTGTTCTATGTGAAACTTGATTACGTCAATCTCTCTTATAAATAGATGTTGCAATCATTCATTATGGATAGAGAGATGACGTGAGAATGAAAAAGATGATTAATGAAGCCTACGAGCACATCTATGGATCAGACTAAAAGTTTCCTAAACCAAAACAACAAAAGGTGAATTTGGTTATCAAGAACCAACAACAAAGGCTACCGAGAAACAAAGGTATTATTCAATCACATTAGGTAATACACTTATTTATGAAATCTTAAATGGATTTGTAATCAGCAATAGGATATTACTTACACCAGGTTAAATTTTAATTTTATTACATTCTAACAAGTGAAGCAAAGTGTAAAAATCCTTTCAAGGAAGGTGGATTTAATAGTCTAGTTGTAAATCTCTTAACCGAGTGCACACTCAATAGTGTTGATAAAGTTCTTAATAGATTATACTTTAACATGTCTCCATTAATACTCCTAACAAGGTAGATCATCAGAAGTGATCAAATTGTAAGCCTTAATCAGCCCCTTCCAATCTATAAATAGTGAAGAATTTGTGGGTGCCATCCTCACCGCAGTTTTTACTTCCTAACAGGAGTTTTCTGTGATATCATATCTTGTGTTATGTTTCAATTAATTTCATGAATGTTTCTATGAATGTTCACATGTATCGTTAATTTTATGAATTGATATATCTTACATAAAGATAGTATAGAACAGATGGTTGGATAAATAATTGATTACCTAAAGGATAAATGTTAAAAGATACAAAATTTTTAGAGGTAGTTATTTACCCCTCCCCTCTCAGTACACACTTCCCATTAATTCCAACACATAATCATCATCTATTGAACTTAGAGCCCTGCATTTTTGCTTGGTAAAATAGGAACTTTGGATCTCCTTCATATGACCCAATGAAAAGTTTAAGTATGGAAAAGAATGCATAAAAGTATTTTTTTTCTACTGTGGAGAAGTTAGTACAAGGACGAGAATTTTTCCTTTGCTTGTATCCAAAGGCATATGATTTAATTGTTTAATGCTTTTATTTTGAGAGAAAACAAAATGTTAGAAACAACTATGTATTAACCAAATGATCTGTAAAGAATGATTGAAAATGTCAGAACATATAACTACCTAGTCAAGCAATGAGTCAGAAAGTTCACAAACAAAACAAAATTGCATTGATATATCATTTCCTTATAATACTCAATGGGATGGGCTAATTTCTAATAGAATAAAAATTGGCTATCGAAAGAACAAAAATGAGTAATATTTTAAGTAAAATGGTCATGAACTTGTAAAAATGACTTTGAATTGTACAACAATGACCACATTTTTCACAAAAAATGGCCATAAGATATAAAACTACAGAGATGTATGGAGGTGCATATTTGATTTAAAGCATTTGTCCAAAGCTGGTAGAATACTACTATCCAAGGGTCAACTATGTAAGTCTCTCAAAAGCAGAACATAATAAAAAATAACGTTAAAGGATAGAATATATCTAATTGTGGTGGCATTTTCACATAGAATAAGAAGATTAGTTCTAAGCTTGAAAATATAAAGAATATGATGCTTTCTGAAAAACGCTCAAAGTCCCTACATAAAGAAGAAAAATAATGGAGGTGGAAATGGAAAGAGGCTGGAATATTCATTTTCTGTAAGAAAACTCTCAGCATTTTTAAGTTTATTATCATCTTTGACACTGGATAAAAATGAGCATTTGAACATAGGCTACAATGCAAACCTAATTTTAGAGATTTATCCTAGTGTTCCAAGAGGTATCTTGGTAATTTTTGTTAGAGTAGTCGTATTATAGCTAATAACTAATTTATTTAATTATTAGTCTATTATACTCTACACTTAAGTTAAACTTAGGCATCTTATTATTCTTTAGGGTTTTTCACCTTTAGGGTTTCGGTATCCTTTTATAAGGAGTCACCTCTTTTTTTTTTATAAGGGAGTTTTTACTTTGCATTGTATCATCTTGAAACATATTGTTTTCTTGTGCATATGATGCCTCTATCTTTTTGGCCTCCATAGTTTTCCTGTCTTCTGTATCTTGCTCCTTCCATGTGACAGGGTTATGCATGTAGGTGTTCTTGGGAGAATAGGGTTTTACCTATTCTAACATGGTATCAGAGCCATCCTGCTACTCGTTGTTCAAGTTTTGTCGAAGTGTTTTAGAAGTTGGAGGTTTTTCTGGTCTTCCAAAAGCTTTTTATGTGGATTTAGGGGGACCTTTGTTTCTAGTCATTTTGGGCTCAAACAGACATTACCGTTGTGCTCAGAGTGCCCAAAAACCCCAGAATCCATATAAAATTTGTCCATTTTGGACAACTTGCCTCCGAGGCAAAAGAAATTTATTTTCCAGTGCCGTACAGGCACGGAAACCTAGAAAAAATTTAAAAAAATCATTTTTTTCAATGTTTTTTGCATATTTTTATGCGCTACCAGTGCATTTTTAATCGGGCCACTGCCCGGCCCCCACCGGCAGTGCCTCCGGCGCCCACGGCCTGCTCCGCTCACTGCACGGCCCCAGCCGCCACCAGCCCCGCCGCCCTGTGATCCGCCGCCACCGGCCCCGTCAACCTCCCCACCGGTGCCCTCCACTTTGGAGTCCACCACTGCTCGGCTCCACTGCCGCCCAGTGGGTGGTTAAGCCCCGTGGGCCTATTGCTACCCACAGAGGTCATATGGGTGACCATGGGCTTTGGGTTAGCCCCCTGCGTGCACCATGCGCCCAGGGGCTTGGGATTTTTTAGCCCCAGGGACTTAAAACCTGATTTTGTAGAGTTTTTAACCCTCCCGCATTGTTTTCTCTCTATCTGGAGCATACAGGGGTATTTTTCTGACTTCCATATATCATCGGAAAGCTCTTCCCGAGAACTTTCTAATGATGGAGGTTGGGGTTTTGGGTTCTACCATTTTGATAGCATTTTTTCTATCAAAGTCTGATGTCTATTTTCTACCTCCTGGGAGCCATATCTGGCTTATCCAGATTCCATTTTTGCCAAACCAGATATCATCGAAAAGTTGGTTCAGTGAGCTTTTCAGTTGCAGGGGTCTTTTTTCCAGATTCTACTCTAGGTTCTCTCTCCTCTAAGTTTTTCTCTTTCACGCTCTGGTGGATTACTTGGGTTCTACAGGTCCTGAGATCTCTTCTTCTGATCTTCTGGCTCACTCTTCTTTCTGACTTCTAAGTATTGTATGCTTCTCTTCTATAGAATTCTCTTTTCTGTAAACACACTAAGATAAAGTGCGTGCTTTTGCATATCTGGGATTTCGAGCACCTTGTGTGTTTTTTGTACTCACACTCAGTTATAAAGTGCCATGGGGGGGTTATGATGTTTTTCCATTTTGTGCTCATCCACCTTTGTCAAGTGAGCATACCTTCCACAAAATTAGCCTATGCTATGTGTTGGTGACACCGCTCTTTATCCTGTGCTTGTGCTTCTGTTGCACTATTGGTGTTCCTGATTCTGCTTTCTGCAGATGTTTCTGGCATTGCATTTCAGTGTTCCTGTCACCCCTCTCCCTATTTAGCATTATTGGGGGGTTCTCCTATTGGTTCTATTGCTTCCTGGGTTTGATTGATCAGCTCTTCAGACTTTGTCTTCTCTACCTGGTCATGCACTTTTTCAGTGGGGGTTCCAGTATTTACTTCTGACAGTGTTTATAGCTTCGTGCTTTGGAGATTCTTCTTGCTCTTTCTTTTTCCTTTCTTTGCGACTTTCCCTAGATTGGAGACTTAATTTCCTTCATCTAGTTTACTTCTTGTACTTGGGTACCTGATCAGGCCTAGTTGTTGGGACCCATAGTTCCTTCCATACATTTTGTTTTCATGCTTCTTTTAGTCCTTAGCTGTTTAGCTTCTCCCTAAGTTACACTTAAGGGGGGGTGTTAGAGTAGTCATATTATAGCTAATAATTAATTAATTTAATTATTAGTCTATTATACTATACGCTTAAGTTAAACTTAGGCATCTTATTATTCTTTAGGGTTTTTCATCTTTAGGTTTTCGGTATCCTTTTATAAGGATTCACCTCTTTGTTTTTTATAAGGGAGTTTTTACTTTGCATTGTATCATCTTGAAACATATTGTTTTCTTATGCATATGATGCCTTTGGCTTTTTGGCCTCCATAATTTTCCTGTCTTTTGTATCTTGCTTCTTCCATGTGATAGGGTTATGCATGTAGGTGTTCTTGGGAGAATAGGGTTTTACCTATTCTAACAATTTTTAGATTTGAGTCTAATTTGGTTAGAAATATAGAAAGAACAAACCCATCATATTAATTCCCACACAAAATAACAAAGACAATAGAACTTATTTTATGCTACATATATACATATGCATACATACACATACACATATGTATATACATATTCATACATACATATACACACATAGTAGTTTTTGTTGAATTTTGAAAGGAAGCTATTTGTAGCAAACAAGACAATGTGCAACGACATTTAATGGCTCAAAGATAAAAGTGTATCTAGATCTGTCAATTAATAGAAGTATCTCAATCAATAGGGTCCCATGGAGAAATAAATATGGTAGAAGAAGATGCTACCATGACTAATATCATGTACCATAGCTAAAGACAAGAATCAGTTACAGGGGTCAGAAAACATTGAAACAATGCATCAATGAAGTGACCATGTAGAAATCCTTGAATAACATGAGTCAAAGAAATGGTTGAAAAGGCAAGAAGAGTGGCAATGCGTGAATAGCATTGGTGAAGGAGATACAATGTGCCAATAGAGTATAGTATTATCATGAATGTTTTGACAAGTCCATGAAGAATATATTATGAAGAAGCCTAAGAATAGTGAATGGAATGCAATGACAGAGACCCAACTATGGAAAAAAGTAGAGGGCAGGTATTTGCATGAGATTAAGCATGGTAGAGAGTCAAAACTCTGAGATTAATAGCATATAATATGATGAAAGACATTGAAATAAAAATAAACCGACCCTCAATAATATCAATCCATGATATATAGTAAGAAGGAAATAAAATATAGAAGCATATCCCAATGAGTCTAAAAGAAAACAAGATGAACGTGATATGAATCATAAATTTAAAAATCAATAATTTCATGGGTATCAAGATGTTGACTGTCATAGATAAATAAATCAATGAAGAAACACTAATAAAAAATGATTAAAACAATATGAATGGATGGTGTTAAAAAAATCATTCTTGACAATGGAAATCACTGATGTTGACCATGATAACAATGCTTTAGATATTTTTAGTAGTTCTCTCAAGTTTTTATACCTTTTATACATATCTTTTCCAATAGTGAGTGAATGAAATACACAAAGCATTGGTTAAAAGTAAAGCACCAAGGGTTCCTTTCAAAGACAAATAAATAAAAAAACACGGTCATGATCAGATTAGAGGGCATAGCTTAATTCAAGGGTTGATAGATATAAATCCTAAGCTCCTGTCACTATTAAGAATCTATGTCAGTATTGAATATTCATTCTGGAAATTCCTTGTCAATTGATCTCGCACCATGGGAATGAAAACTAGCTACTTCTTGCGGGGGATAGATTGTCAAAACTAGATGCACCAAAAAGTGAAATCACTACAAGAAATCAATTATACATGGAACTGTTCATATACATAATGAGGGATCAATGTAGTAGTTCTGTGCTTAGACCTTTCATTTTGTTTTTGGCTTTTTCTTCCTAAACTATAATAGGGCATCTGCCTATAGTTTCATGGGCATATAGAAATGCTAATGCTCTGAGAAACAATATAGATTAGAGGGCATGGGTTTATAACCAAATACATGAAATGAATAAAGGAAATGAATATCTGGTGAAAAGCAATAGACATGTCATAATCATTGCAATTGTTAACATTCACTGCTAAAAAATAAACCCTAATGTCCACAAATCACATACCTTAGAAATGAATCACAGATCAAAGGTGAAGAAAGATGAGCTACAAGAAATTAAACCCCAGCCAATTACATTTTCTTTATGCGCAGCTTATACCTCAAATTCGCTTCCTCCCACTCCTTTTCTGATCTCTTCGGCATAAAAAATAAAACTAATTTGGTCGTTTCACTTTTTTTTTATGTATAACCCGCAACTGTCATAATTACGATGGTCTATTTAAAACCCATTAGAATTCTAACACCATCGGGGACTATTACAAAAGACCCACAATCACAAAAAAAATCATCCGTCAGAAGTTTCCGTCAAAATTTGGCCCAAATGTAGTAGTGTGTGATTTCACTCTATTCCTCCCTTTTGTTGCCTCATGTTTAATATTGGCCTTTAGTCAATTTCATGAACATATCTTTTCCCATTTTCTTTTATGGCTTACAGGAAGTCCTCGAACAAAATTTTGACCATGTTTATTATATATGTTGGCCCATGCCTTTTCATCCCCAAATTTCTTTTGTTTAGCTTACTTCTCCATCCATTCCAACATAAAGTCAGAATTGTATGCAATATACAAATGTAATGCCTCCCACTCCTTAGCATCTACATTGAAAAATATAATTGTTCAATGAATTAATAATATTGAAAGCCATATATTATAAAATTTAGGATAAAAACAAAAGCTATGTATTATAAAATTTAAGATTAAAACTACTTCCAACATTTTTGTATACCTTTTATCCTCTTTGAAGTCCCATGACCCTCTAATTTTTCTCCTTCAAATGATTGAGGTTGGTTATAATTCCATAATAGCGGTGCTTCAAGGTGAAGCTGAGGTAAATACTCACTTAAATGAGCCATTTCTTGGAAAACCATGTACCCCTCAACCATGGAACCTTCTGGTCAATCCTTTTCCCTAACAAATTGTTTTAAAACTTTTATATATCTCTCCATGATCCGCATTATTCAAATATGAATAGGACCGCATAGCTCAATCTCTTCTACTAGGTGTATACGGTAGTGCTCTTGAGAATTAAAAAATCTTGGAGGGAAGCACATTTGAATATCACACGTCAAAAGTAAAATATTCCTCTTCCAATACTTCAAGTCATCTTGATGAATCTCTTTAGATGATATCCACCTACAAGTATTAACATGTATTATGTAATAAAAGTTTCTGATATTTTCAAAACTAAAGTATAAAATCATATAAATCCATAAGAAATAATGCACTTTAAATGATAAGAGTCATTTAATATTATGCATGATAGATTCAAAATACCTCACATATTTGCATAATATGTAAATAGTTAACATGACATCATGGTCAAAAGTGCTTGGTATTGTTGCAGGAAACACATACTGCACAACTATTAACAAATAACCATGTTAAAATATGTTGTAACTAACATTATCACTTGGATATATAAATTTATAATTATGCTTCCAATAAATGTGACATGATATAAAGTTACCTTTATCTAATTGTGCCAAATCATGTGATTTTGGTCTGAGAACTCTGATCCATCTCTCATGAATAAGTTTTTTAATGTTGCACAAAAGCTAGAAGGAAATCTTATGATTTTCATTGTATCAATGATGTTTTCTTTCTCTTTTGATGTAAAAGTCCATGGATCCTGAACATATGAGTTATCTCCATGCATCCACATGTTAGGCATGATATTGGCAACTTGCATATCCTTTCGTAATTTTATTTGTGCTTCAAGGTTGGTTCCATTTAGATGTTTCCACAAGCACTTTGCCGTATTTTTCCCTATGTGCATAGTATCAAGTAGGTGGGCTATTGGTAAGCTCTCATAATATTCTAATTTATAGAAAATAGAGTCTTTTCATTCCTAGAGGAAATCATGTCCCTTCATTTTTGTGATACATGACTTTCCACCTAGTAGGGTTCATCCTTCTTGGCTTCCTCAGTTACACTTCCTTTCCATTGAACTTATTTTTCTCATGCACTTGATAGAATTGATGTTGTGGTAAGAATTGTCTATACTCATCATATACAGTTTTATTAAGATATTTTGACTACCTATACAACAATTTTGGCCCACATGATGGACAACCACTTTTCCCCTTTGTTTGTAGCCCTGAAATAAGAATAGAGACCATACTTAGTTTATGGTACAATGAACACAATAATTAAAAATGTAACTTATAATATATTACCATAACAAATAGAGGGCCTCGGGGCATCATGAATTGTGTAGATAAGTATTGCATTAAAGTGGAAGTTTCTATCATTGATAGGTCTTTATAAATCATACATATTTAAACCATCCCATAATTCATGAAGATCATCAATGAGGGGCTACATGTATACATCCATATCCTTTACCTGATATTTCCCTAAGTAAACAAAAATATATATCAAGGTTTTAACTAAATTGAAATATATTTATATAATCTTCAAGAAAGCACTTTGCATTCATGTATTCTTGTACCTGCTATGATAAGAGTTAACATTGCATGCTCCTTTTTCATTTCCATCCATGGGGAATATTGTTGTTAATAATTAAAACTAGCCAAACAAATTAAGTTGTTCTAAAATCTCAAAAAGGATTCACACCATCCATTGCTAGAGAAATTCTTGCATTCCTTGGCTCATTTCTTAAATTTGGCCATCTTTCCTCAATCTCTTTCCAATATTTTCTATCTGCATCCATACACATGACACCATATTGGCTTGTTCCTTGTGCATGATAATCCATATATTTTTCCAAATCCTTACATCTGAACATCCTCTCAAACCTTGGTTATAGTGGAATGTGTCATACTACTTTATAAGGAACCTTCTTGGATACTTGATCTTAACAAAACCTACCTATATGACACACTGGACATTTTTGCAAATTTACATTATTTCCATAGTATAATATATGGTCATTTAGGCATGCATCATATGTATTGTACTCCATGCCAATGTGTTTCATTACTAAAGATACTTCTCTATGATAAAGAGGTAACTTATTTTCCTTTGGAAGTATTTTGTTTGACAAAAGTCTACATTATGCAACAATTGATTTTTATGAGTATACACAATATTCAAAAAATTTAAGACATCTAGAGAATTGATTTATGAGAATATATAATTATACCTTGATATATTAGTAAAGAATGTGTTTGTCAATCCATGTGTAACCTTCAAGTTCAACAACAATATAATTGTCACCAATATAGAAGTATTTACATTTGGGAAAAGAGGTGTCCTAGCCAACTGAGCTAGTGGTGAATCAATTACTTCTTTTGAAGATGTGTAGAAGTCTTGGATAAATTCATTGATACCATCCACATTTATATATGAAGTGGCTTCATCCATAAATGTTTCTTTCTCTTCATCTTGAGAGTGTCTATCATTAGTGATATCCATTGGTTCTTCAACAACATTAGGAATTGGAAGTGGATTTTCATAAAAAAAAACCATTGAAATGATAAATAATAATGTATTAAATAATGTGCACATTTATTTATTATAAGAATACCAATTTGTTAATTATAGTGCACCTCTTCTATGTAAACTCCATAGTTCAATATGTGGATACAAACAAGTCGTCGCTTCTTTAGTTTCCTATTTTGGCACCTTTTGCAAGTGAAATATATCTTTTCATTGAAGTATTCATCTGTCCCTAGTGTAGGTCCTGCTACCCTTTCATCTGAATATTCTGATGATGATGATGATGTGTGATTTCCCTGAATGCACAATGTACTATCAAATATAAGAGTACAACATTTAACTCAAGTATTACATCTTTTTGAAGAGAACATGACTCTTAGGTGCATTATATGTTACAACTTAAGAAATTCAAAACTTTGCAAACATGGCTTTAAGGTCTGATATACAAAAGTGGAAAATTTTGTAACTTTTTTATATAGAATTTATTAGCACACAAATTGAAAAACAATTTTGAACTTTGAAGAGATGGGGTTTTAAGTTCATTATATTGTTTTGGATCACCCTTTTCTTAGACATTTGCAAACAAGATACATAACACGCACATTGGAGGTTAAATAATTTTTTCTTATAGTAGTTCATTGTAACACCTACACCAAAGATGGAAATGTAGGTTATCAAAGGTTGTGTTGATGCAAATATAGTCAAAGACCAACAACAATAACCTAATCGGAGTGCTTCATTATCCTCTTGGTAGCTTGAGAGAATATGTTACAATGATTTGTATCATTGTTTAAGGGTAAGTGCAAGAAGTTGAGTGTCAATTCCACGGAAGTCTTGTGGGCTTGAAAACTACCACTAGAAACAAGCACCCGTTTTGAAAAAATGGGCACCCGTCTTAGGCTCGGACACCCGATCCAAAATTCAAAAAATGGGTACCCATTTTTTTTTCAAAACGGGTGCCCGTTTTTTTTTCAAAACGGGTGCCCGTTTTTTAAATTTTTTTTTTTTTTTTTTAATATTTTAAAATCATTTTTTTTATGCCGATTTATTACATTTAAGAAACGGGTACACGTTTTTAAACGTGTGCCCATTTTTTTAAATTCAAATTTACCAAACCACCATTTGCATTGGATTTCGGTTTGGGTCAGATTTGGTGGGACCAAGCCTATGCTTGGACCTCCAAAATAATGGCTAAGGCATTTGAACACCAGATTTCTGTCTTGACATAATTTTTTGAGGGTCTTCCTAATCGAATTTTTTGATGAAATTAAAACCCATTAGAGATCTTACTGTCTAGATTTCAAAAATATAAATTTTATAGTGATATGATAAAGTTTACTATTTTTACAATATTTATTAATCAAAAGTGGTACCTAAACTTTAAATAGTAAGGTTCACTAAAACTTTAATAACTTTTTTTATTTTAGGTTTTTGAAAAAATGAATTATATGTGACCAATCTACATAGAATTCTATTCAAAATTTTAAAAAAAAAATCTCAAAAAAGTAAAATTTTCATCAAATTATGGTGGTGTACACGAGAGGTTTTGAAAATTTAATTTATAGTCAATTAAAAATTAATAAAAAAAAAAATATTCAATTTAAAAAAAAGAAAAAATATTCTGACCAATCTTTGATGTGTTAGGTACCTTCCCCCAAAAGGATTTAGAAAAATTTATTTATTTACTTCAAAATAGGGTGGCCGTACACATGCGGGGTATGGTCCTGAAACAGGCATTTTGAAAAAGAGGTTTTTAAACATGCCTACTAAATATATTTTCTACTATGTGGGTATTTAAATAAATTACATATTTGAAAAATAGACTCTGAGCACTACATTTTCTGTTAGTGTATTTTTTTGATATTCAATCTCTAAGTGCCTCAAATTTTGACGTCAATTGATAGACAACTTGAAAATCAGGGAAAACACTTCCACTTTTTGCCCAAAAAGTGGACTCAACTTCTTGCTGGCACCCTTAACACAATCCTATAATAAAAAAAATGGTACCATTTGTCTCGTCATATGACCATACTTAAACACCATCTATGCAACAAGTTTCTCTCCAAAACCTATCACTCAACCCTTATCTCACAAGTCTTTTTTTCTCCATAGCCCATTGGTGAAGAGCATCATTTTATTAAACCAAATAAAGTAATATATCTTTAAAAATTCACTACTAACATTACACTACAAAGATTAATTAATTATCCTTTTTACATTGTCGGTAGTGCAATACTATAGTAAAATTTTGTTAAGGTGTTTTCTTATTTTGAGAGTTTTAGTGATGTCACAGAGAAGTTCCATAATTTGTGTAAATTACTCTAAAACATATATTTTCTACCACTGCGTGTGGACACCAAGAAGATAACCTAATAGAAAGATACAAAAATAAGCGTGTGGATGGCAATTAGCATCATTACATAGACATGCATTGAAATATATGAAAACATGTAACCAACAAAAAATATCACTCACCCAAAATAGTGGAAGAGAAACATTTATATGCTAAATCTTCAACTTCAACTTTCTAACAACCCTGAAAAAAATAACAGCAGTCAACAAGTTGTGTAAAAAATAAACAGTAGTCAATAAGTGAAGGCTGCAAAATTAAACCACATTCTTCCAATTGACTAGTCACCTGCACACCAACAAGAAAACATTCCCATAAATTTCTCAATGAAAATAAATCATGATTCATAAACCATCACAAAATGAAATTGAAAGTATGTAGATAGCATCTAAAGCAATTGAAATCATATTTAACAATTTCTATATTTTCTAGAAGGAAGAAAACTGTAAGGAAAAAAATCACCAACTAAAAGGCCAAAGTATTGATCAAATATGGTAAAAACATGCAATAAATGGTTTCAGAATTCGTCAACATCAAATCAGAGCAGGATTTTCATGATTGCTATAAAACTTTTCATCTCAAGAAAGGTATATATAGAAACAACTATAAGTAACAGCCCCAATCAAAAAATTTAGAGAATTGGCAGATTAGTGTATATACATGGTATTTTATATTATGTGTTCTAATAATCTAAAGGTGCTCTAACTAGTTGTACACTATTTCACAAAATGCTTCAAAGAAATTTATTTTCATGAAATGTCATGATTCCAGGGCATGCACAAAGTTGATTTTTTTATAAGTCTACAAAATTTCAAGCTTAATCCATCACTAACATTGCTATTAGAAACTATCTTTCCTGCACAACGAGTGAAGGCTGCAAAATTAAACACACATGTAATAAATGGTTTCAGAATTCTGTCAACATCAAATCAGAGCAGGATTTTCATGATTGCTATGAAAATTGTCATCTCAAGGAACGTATATATAGAAACAACTACAAGTAACAATCCTAATCCAAATTTTTAAGAATTGGTAGATTAATGTATATACATGGTATTTTGTATATTGTGTTCTAATAATCTTAAGGTGCTCTAACTGGCTGTACACTGTTTCAAAAAATTCTTCAAAGATTTTTTTTTTCATGAATTGACATGATTCCAAGGAAAGCACAAAGTAGATTTTTTGATAAGTCTAGAAACTTTCAAGCTATTGCAATTACATTTCCCAGTGTCTTCCCTGCCTGTACCAAAACAAGATTGCAGGGTATGGATATCCATCAAAGTATATTAAGGGGGATTTTTTCATTCACACATCTTTTCTAACCTTCATTGGTTCCTCATACTTAACGATTGTTTAATTGTCTTGAACCAAATCTCCATAAACTTCTTTTAAACATTATTTAAAGATTCCCAAAGATTATGACCAAGCCCATCGAAGGAAAATATGAAATCAATATGTTGGGACCACAAAATTTTTTTAACACAAACCCTGCAACAAAAAATAAGCAACTACTTTTGCAAACAATCAGTCCAAGTCGCATTACAGCTGCTTGTAGTTATAATAAACCAAGTCATAATGTTATTGTTCTCAAGGAAGAGAAGTAAGAAGATTGATTTTGAGTTTGTATGTATATTACTTTGTTTAAACACTGACTACTAGTCTATTTTGAACATATGTTATAGTATTGTAAAAAAATTTCATTTAGCATTTGACATTTGGTATTGATTACCAATTAGCAGTAGAGTTTTGTCATTAATTCTGTATATTTCACAGAGGAGTTTTATTTCATTTTATGTTTTTTTCAGATGGCAACACCAACCACATTCATCATGGATAAAAACATATTGAGGAACTTGCTTTCATATGTCCAAGCACATGACAGCAATCTGACACGATAGACAATTTTCACAATCTAGGGGCATAGACAAAATCCTTTTAAGTTTTAACTACATAAAGACCTCACATAAATTTGAGCTAAAAAAACCAACTTAAATTGTAGAATTTTAACAGGCATTAGGCTTACACTTTTCATAATACTTCCTAGTTGCATATGACCATTCTTACGGACATCTTCCCATGGGAACTTCAACATTTCTCACAAAAATAATTAGCTAAAGAGGTAAATTAAACTTCAGCAAGAAACATAATTGCAAGTTAACTATTTGCATAATCATACAAAGAAGTAACTGACAACATTTAAAAATGAATTTCTACCTGTGGCGGCCTGGTATTTCCCCTAATTAACAAGTCCAAATTGCACTGAAACCACTCTCACCCCTTCAAATATCACCAACAACATTAGCACTGTTAAAAACCTTTTCGCAAACTGCATGACTCATGATTTGTTTGCAGCCATTTCCGTTTGATGATGACATATTAACAAGTTTTTATTACTGTGTTTGGTCCGTAGTACTTTTTCCTATGATGTTGTACTTGCAGATGGGTCTAATAATGGAACTGAGGAGCTAGGATTTGTTCTCAGACCTTCAGAGAAGCTCATGTTGTGGTAATCTACTGAGAAAAAGTTACAAAATATCAGGCCACAAAAAATATGTTACAACATGAGTCCTTTTGTTTATAATAGGTTATGGTATTTTCTGATTGTTGTTCCATCCTATGTATTTCTAGAATTCAAAGCATACTGTAATAAGAATATCATTACAGTATTAAATGAATGCAAGTGATTGCAAAGTCTGCAAACACTATGATCCATCAAATCAGTCACATATCAGAAAACTATATGTACAAGTATTGAAGGACATTTTCCAAAGAGATTGCAAAAATATGGGCTAGATACCATTGGGGATCTTACATTGTTAGCAAATTAACTTCCTTAAAGTGACGTGTACATAATATTACGAATTAGGTGCATGGATGATTACTGAACATATTTGAATAAGATGTTATACCAATACCCATACATGAATCTTCTTATAGATTCTTTCTTGGACATTGCCATGTAATACAACTCCAATTGATTGTTTTCTTAAGGGTATGTAAAATCTCTTTAGTGTAGCTCTTTAAACTACCTAATTACCAAATATTTGTAGTTATCCATCCATCCATCCATCAATTATTCTTTGAATAGAAATATTGATATGGTTTTATCAGTTACAGGAAGAACGCATGGTAGATATCATTTCAATTTGACTTGTAAAATTAAGCTTTCTTTTCCTTGTTCTGTTATCCGTTGAAGGAAAATATTTAATTATTTTTCTTGTGGAATACACCATGTATTTTGGACTCCATTTTCTTTACTACTATAACGTCTAAAGGTTGAACATTTACCCTTTTTTATGTGACCAAAAACCTCTAGACCAAACTATTCAAATTGTACTGTATTTGATAGTAATGCAACCATCTATCCAAAATTTCTTCTAGTTTTCTTCTAGTTTTAAATAACAAACAACTCTTGATGCAATTAAGCACATTTTCAACTCAAGAAATAACTTTTTTACACCATATGATGCCTCAAATGATGTGGTCTTTTGACTCGCAATGAATCAGACTGTGTATAAAATGGATTTTTGAAAAGATACAGAGGTTTCAATGTGCTATGGAATAATGTACATTTTAGGGAAGTACATCAAGAGAATTCAGGTAAAATAAATAGACAAATGGATAAATTTTTCTCTATATCAGGTGTACATGGAATGTAAAAATGACTGGCATATTGAAAGTGGGAAATTTTCACATAATGTGAAATGTTTTAGCAATTGTGAAAGCTCAAAAGAATGGATGCAATTTTCATGAGAAAGGCTAAGACAAAGATAAATAAAGGGAATATTTTATTTTCAAAGCTAGTTGAGTGTAAAACAGACGTAAAATATTTTACAGAGTATCTAAAACTGGGTGAATAAAATGCAGTTGCAAATAATGTAGTGGAGATATGTCAATGGAGGAAAATTGTGTAATTATCCAAAATGGTAATAAGTGAATACACATAAGTTGCAGTTAAGAAGATGTGAATTTTCTGTCAAAAGAGGGGAAGTTAATCATATTCTTTTAATGGGAGAATTATTCTGAGATTAAAATGCAGAGAATGATTTAAGTTATGTGTTAAATACTTTTACATGAATGTAATGAATAGTTACATTTATTTGTCATCGTGTGTAAAGTGATTTCATGAGATAGAAAATATGGGTATAATGGAAGGGTAAAATATGTTGCAAAAGGCATCATATGTAGTTACATTTATTTGTCATCGTGTGTAAAGTGATTTCATGAGATAGAAAATATGGGTATAATGGAAGGGTAAAATATGTTGCAAAAGGCATCATATGGAGTTCTATTTTAACCATACTTAGTTCTTATTTGCTGAAATAGGTAAAACAATGGAAATGTCAAAATTCACCTGAAACCGCAAATATTTTCTAAGAACATACAACTGCATGCAATCAGGAAATATACAAGTACTTGGAGCATGGTGTCTAAATTTGATAAATGGAATAAACTCTGTATAAAAGTATCGTACTGTATAAACTCTGTAATAAACTCTTTATAAAAGTATCGTATGCAAAAGGAAAAAAAATGCAAAAGGAAAAAACAATGCAAAAGGAAATATAAACTCAACAACACTCATTTGAATCTGCACCTGACTCTGGTTGAAATCCCCTGCAGTCTCAATAGCAGTCTTGAGATTTGTCTATGGGAACCCGCACAAAAGACTGTCATTACTAACATTAGCAAGTAGACTGGACCCATCTTCAAGTACAACATTTCTCACACCCCTTAGCATCCTCCATGCTGAAACCCAACGTAAATTTTCCACCCTATAACTTCTTCTTTGCATAGTTAAGCATAGTGGAAGTGGAATTAAAGACATAACGCTGATCTGTTGCATTCGTTGTATACAGATAAGTTATCCTTGGAGTCTGCCCCTAGTAATTCCAATAAAATCCATTCCATCTATCCTTAACAGAAACCCTAGAAACAGTTCCCTATGCCTCAACCCAGACTAGAAAGTACACTGAACTAATTTATGCAGTTTAAGTAATAAACTTTATCTAACTTAAGCACCACCAAGTATTCATGAGTTTCTATTTAACTCCAAAATAATTACTCTTAATCGTCCGTTAGTAGCGATGTAAAACATACAATGACAATAAATTAATGGCCTTTTACATAGTAGTGAGACTACCTGGAAAGCTTCAAATAATGCTCCATCTAAAACCTGTCAAATCGATGGATATTCATTCATATCCAACTGAAACCCTTCAAATTGACAGATAATCGACTGTATTTGCTTCTACATGAAAAGGGTTTGGATTTGGAAAATTGTGATTAAGCTGTGAAAGCAAATAGAAAGGCAAAAAATAAGTAAAACATGCCCTAAAAATGTCTCCCGTCATTCCTTTTGCCGCCTATTAAAAATGCATGCAGTTTTTATTTGTCTTAATTTCTAAATTAAGACAATTGAAATAATTTCCAAGTTTAGTTTAAAATTTAATTAAAATAATAATTTAATATTTAATACAATAAACTAATTTTGTCTTAAAAAAAAGTCTGAGGTAGTACCCTTTTCTATAGTAGTGACATTTTATTGAAAAGGAACGCTGAAAGAAAGAATACTTGTTGTCTGTCCATTACATCGGACCTCACCACCCACAAAAATGTGTGTTCTCAAGACGAAGTGTGATCTCCACCAATTTCCTTTCATTCAGAAGTATCATTGAAGTTATTTCTCTGAACTAGCTATTGTGTGTTCGAGTATACATTTTGGGTTTGTGGAATTTACCTTAACTGGATCTCGCGAATTATTAAAATAGTTAACAACAAAGTACAACTAATGGAAGCATTTTAACTTGTGAAAGGCTCTGAAAATCACGAGGGAAGGAAATTCCGTAAGAGAAATCCTTAAGCATAATTATTTTCAATGGAGTATATATATA
>MU225715.1:3798961-3833355 GCA_018584345.1 Thuja plicata
CCATCATGGGCAAATGAGGCACAAGCCAAGAGTATCCAAGTTTGGGTTTGTAATTGGTAAATGGTGTATCAGGGTACCATTTCCAATCTTTCCACCAAGGTTTAACTGACTGAATTCCAAGTTTGTGTAGGAGATGCGGTGGAATAGCAGACACAAGCAAGTAAAAAGTATGACGGTCTGGGTGAGTGAGCCGGAACAGAACCCAAAAATCATCCCAAGAGCGCAGACTCATGGTGGCTCTTGAAAACAAATCTTTGGGCATCTAAATGCCTTTTTTGTATGCTAGATAAGCTAGATATGTATGCCCAGATCTTGGAGAGAAAAAAGGTGGTCTGGATGGAAGGGTCTCATGGATGAACTACTTGGATCGAGAACCGTGATGATATCTCACATTAGTTGGTTTCGTTGTCTTTTTGTATCTTTTTGTATATTCATGCATTATATTATGTAACTCAATCATTTCTCTTGGACTTGTGGGCTAGCTGTTTTGCCCCCCTTGTTGATGTTGTATAAGATCTTTTGAACTCTCAATTTTTATTAAAAAAAAAGAAAAAAAAATTAATATATTATAATATTAAAATTATAAATATAAATAATATATATTTTCTACAACATTAATATTATATAAAATGTTATAAAATATAAATTTTAATGTATTATAATATTAAAATTTTAAATATAAATAACATATATTTTCTACAATATTTTACAAGAAATATTTCATTATGATTAAAAATTAAAATATGATTTTTTTAATTTAGGATAGAAATTATTATAAAAATAAATTTAATTTATAATTTTAAATAATAATTATCAAAAACTAATATCCTTTTCAATACAAAACATTTTAATAAACATAAATATAATGTTTTTTTTTTTTACAAAATGGCAAAGCCACTGTATTTATTAATAAAATTAATACACTAGTTTGAAAGGAGCTCAAGGGGGAAAGAAGCAGAAATGGGAAAAATTATTTTATGTTTTGAGTGTGGTAGTAACTTAAATTTTTGTGCAAATCAAAGATAGTTGATAGCATTTTGGTCTTTTGTCCATGTCGGATGGATAGTTTTTTCAAGCATTGTTAGCTTGTATGGATGCAGTATCTCTGTTATATATTTCCTATTTAGTCTTTAGTTGACAGGGTTCATAAAACATTAGTTGTAATGCTATTCCAAATGGGCTATTTTGTGTTCGAGTATACATTTTATCACGGAACATCCCAACTTTTTGACATTTGAGGCCCCTCGCACGTATTACAATTGACATTCCTCCTTAAGAAATTATATAAATTTGTTCCCTTGAACTGATATAAACTCTGGTTCCTATTCCCCATCTGCCCCTCCACTCCCAGGTTAGCAAGTTAGTCAGCAACACTGTTTGCTTCCCTTTAACAGTGTGATAGTGTGTATGACGAAAACTAGGAGAGAAGCTTAACCACTTCTTGGAGAACATATTGGATTTCCCAATTTACTATGGATTTGGTATTTAAGGAGGATATAATTAGAAGGGATTCTCCTTCTATATGTAATTCTGCAACACCTAATCTTAGGGCTAGCTTCACCCCACAAAGAATAGCGCTTGCCTTGGCCATGTTATTTGACCAATTTGGAAGCCTATAGTGAGAAGCTACCAAGATGGACTTGTTCGCCCTTCTAATCACAAAACCTACACCTAATTTCCCAGGGTTTCCTTTACATGCGCCATAAAAATTTAGTTTGCAGAATTGAGAATCAGGAGGAGTCCATTTGATGTCTTTCCTGGCTTGAAGTTTAGGCATTTTCCCAATAAGGACCCCTTTGAATGGGATAGATATGAGTTTCCACTTGTTTAGAATTGTGTTATCAAAAGATGAAAATTGTCTCAAAGGTCAAGACATTATCATCTTCATTTTCATCTTTCGATAACACAATTCTAAACAAGTGGAAACTCAGTGTGCAGACCTAAGCCACTGATGTCTTCTATTTTCTAAATATTTTCTTGTTTCTCTCCCACCATATACACCACATGTCTATAGTTGGAATCACTTTCCAGATTAGTGAAAAGAATGTCTTGATATGTGGTAAAGGCCAGTGCTGCAGAATCCCATGAAGTGTGGTATGATGGGGGCCTTGCCACCCGATCTTGTTCGAAGTCCATTTCCATATTTCTTGAGGATAATCGCACCCTCCCAAGAGGTGATTGGAATCCTCCAGCTCTTTCCCACATAGATGACATGGGAAAGTGTCCAAGATACTGAGGCATTTAAGGCATGTGCTAGATAGGATCCTATCTTGAATGGATAACCACACAAACCCCAATTTTTGGAAGAATAGCGTTGTGCAAGGCAAACTTTAAGATAGGATTAGTAGTATTAGCATTTTTAACTAATGATTTGTATCCCTCTTTGACTAAATAACTATTTGAATTTCTATTAGTCCAAATCATCTTGTCTGATGTACCATTAATAGATAGGAAATGATGCCTAATAATATCCTCTAATTACCATCTCTCTGATACATCAATGAATAGGAGAGATAGATCCTTCCACTTAGCTCTCCCTTCATTGAAGGTAAAATAATATCCTACTTTCACCCCAGTGTTTTTCTAATACAATTCTATCTTGCGGGAGATTTGGGTCAGTGGATAATTCGGGAAAACCATTCCATGAGTCCTGCTAGAATATAGCCTAATTTCCTGAATTAATAACCCAAGATAGGTGTGGAAGTATGATGCCTCTTCTTTTTTACAATGAAGATCCACATAACTGACTCCAAGGAAGGATTAGTAAGTGAAAATATTCTAGTCGGGTCATCAAAGTCAAGATATTTGCTTCTAATGAGCTTCGCCCATAGACTGTGTGGGCACTCATACATTTTCCATGATAACTTTGCACCAAGACTCAAGTTTCTTTCGAGAATTTTGTGGAATCCTCAGCTCCCATTATCTTTCATTTTACAAAACACTTTCCAAGACACTAAGAGGAGATTCTTCTTGTCATCCATGTTACCTTTCTAGATAAAATTCCTCAGGCATTTTTTTATTCTCTTCATCACTCCTGGAGGGGCAAGAATAATTGTCATGATGTAGTTGGGGATAGAGATAAGGATAGATTTTGCCAATAATATTCTACCTGCTAAAGAGAGCCATCTGGCTTTCCATGAAGCTATTCTCTCATTGATACTAGACAAGACTCCATCCAAGAATGCAATTTTTTTTTACCTTGGAAGAAGGGGATGCCAAGGTATTTACAAGGGGTTTTAGCTACCAAGAACCCAAATATCAACTGAATTACTCTAGAGGCTTTGGGATTCATATTAAAGAGGAAAATTTTAGATTTAACCATGTTTAATTTCTGACTCGAGGCCTCAAAATATTCTGAGAGTGTATCCTTGATGTTTCTAGCTTCCTTGACATTTCCTTTACCAAATAGGAGAGATTCATCATCAAAAAATGTATGTGAAATTTCTAGATGATATTGTCAGATATAAATGCCTTCCCACAAGCCCACAGATCTTCTAAAAGATATGAGTCTACTAAGCCCTTCGGCCAAAATGATAAAGAGAAAAGAGGAGAGAGAGTCCCCATGTATGAATCCTTGAGATGATGAGAAATATCCACATGGGGTGTCATTGATGATAACATAAAACTTTGCTCCCGAGATGCAAGACATGATCCATTTAATCCATTTTTTATCGAAACCCATTTTTCCCATAATTAGTCTTAAAAACTTGCAGTTAACCCTGTCATATGCTTTAGTCATGTCCAATTTGAGGATCATGGCCAGAATGCCTTCTTCCTAAATGGAATGTAGCACTTCATGGGAAATTAAGGCCCCTTCTATAGTATCTTTCCCTGGGAAAAAACTTCCTTGTTGTTCTGAGATGATTTTTGGGATCAGCTTACCTAAACGAGTGGCCATTGTCTTAGAGAAGATTTTGTAGATAGTATTGCATAAGGAGATTAGGTGGAAGTATGAAAAGGAATAAGGAAGTTGGAACTTGGAAATGAGAGTGATAGTTTTGTTGTTGAACTGCTTAAACATGTACAAATGTCTTCTTGATTCTTCAACGGCCTTTAGGATGTTAGGGCCCATGAACTCCCAACATTTTTTGGAAAAAGAGGGGAGTCAGACCATTTGGGCTAGGAGACTTATCTCTATTCATAGAAAATACCACATACCACACCTCTTCTATGGAAAAGGGGGCCATTAAAGCCTTATTTTCCATGTCTGAGACAATACTAGGAATGTAATTTAAGATGTTTGCAGCCTACATGGGATTTGGATCTTCCTCCGCAGATAGGAGATCAGAATAAAATCTAACTGCATCAAATTTTATATCCTTTTCTTTTGTGAGAATGTTGCCATTTGTATCCTTGATTGGAAAATAGAATTTTTGTGCCTTTTCACTTTAGAATACATTTGAAAAAGGTGGTATTCTTGTCTCCCTCCCTTAACCATATCTCACTAGATCTTTGCCTCCAAAATATTTCCTCTCAGCGTAGCAATTCCTCTAACTATTGGGTGAGAGTTTTTTGATTGTCATACACTTGTGGAGTCAAACCCAGATTCAGGATGAGCTTATTTATGTCTTCAAGTTGCCTTTGGATGTCTTCTTTTTTTTTGAAAATGTTCCTAAATGATGTTTTGTTCTATGCTTTTATGTTCATTTTCATAAAAGATAGTTTTTTGGCTAGTGTGAACATAGTTGATCCTACCACAAAAGAGGCTTGGTACCACCAAGTTTGCAATAAGTCTTGGAAATTTGCATCCCTAAACCACATTTTCTCAATTTTAAAATATGGACGTCGCTTGAAAGCCAAAAGATCCAACTAAATTTCTGCTATAACTGGTAGATAATCTGATTCGATTAAAGTAAGAATTGAGGATGAACAATAGCCATGTTCAAGAAACCAAATTGAATTCACCAAAAACCTATCCAGTCTAGAACCAACAAAATTCAGTCCTTTTCGCTTGTTATTTCATGTAATTTTAGCATTTAAGGGGACACAATCTATTAACTGGTTGCCTTCAATGAAATCCATAAAATCATCTCTAACTTTGGGAGAAGGGTTTTCTCTCTCCCCCCGTTTAATCTTTGTGACCCAGAGTTGCATTTAAGTCTCCACCTAGAATAATTTTAATACCCTAGATACCAGCCATATGCTATGACAGAGAAATCCAAAGTCTTTGTTAACCTACCACTGATATGGATTTGTAAACATTCAAAAGGATAAAAGAGCTCAAGATATTTTTTACTTCCACTACCATCCAATTCACGTTCTTTAACAACATTGACACTTGGCATTTGTTTCTATTCCACATAATTGCAAGCCCACCTGAATCACTCTGATGGTGATTGAAGGAAATCCTAGTTCTTCTAGGATGTGAATAGTTTATTCCCAGCTTCATCAGAAAGCTTTGTTTCTTGAAGAAGAATCAGCTCTGCCCCACTACCATAATTTGGTATTTGATGAGGTGAGATTTTTTAGAGGAATTCAAGCCTCTAACGTTCCATGAGACCATCCTCATATTTCCTTGGGAGAGTCAAGTACTCTCCTACTTACAAGATATTTTTTAGGGATTATAACCACAGCCTCTTCCTTGCATTTCATGGGCATTTTCTTGAAATTTAATAGTAATTGTGTGCCTATATCTATCTCCTCTTTTAAGTTGTATTTCTTCAAAGGTCGTCCCCTTGGTCTCTTTGTGGATACTATTTTTTTTAATTTTGGTGACATCCAAAAGTGGTTGAGAGATTGAGAATGAAACATTTGTAGCCGTAGAGGGCCAATCAACCATGTGTCCTTCTTCAGGAGATGAATGATCCTAAGCTTCTGTATCATCATCCTCCTGGGGAAAGGTCTCTCCACCTTTTAACCCATTCATTTTTTTCTCCACCACTTCCAGCATCAAAGAATCTACCATTTGGTCAATATCTAAATTGTGGATGTTTAACATTTGTTTTGATCCAAAAGGCGTCTCTTCCCTAATTTTTGAGTCTTCTTTTTGGTATTCATGTGAAAAAACCATGGTGGAATTAATCTCATGTGATCCATTGGGCTTAAAAACTACTAGAGTTGCATCCATATTCCTCTCCCCATCTATTTTTTTAATTATACAGGACTCCTAGCGCATTTCACTAATATCCACCAGAATGACTCTTTCTACCTGATCATTGACATATTTTATGTCTACTTGCCCCTGTGGCTTCACATCCTCCTTTTCCTCACTGAGTCTGTCATCAGGAGAGTTAATTTCAACTATCACCTTATTAGTAGATATCAGATGCTGTTGAGGGATATAAGCGAAGTTGAATTGTATACATCTAGAAATTTTAGATTTTTGAATGTAATATTGCATAATATTGTAAATCCACAAAAAATTGGGCAGCATAGAAAATAAATTCATAGTTATTTTTGAGAATTGGGAAACCTTATCATCTTTCCCCTTATGACATTGAGAGTGAAGCAGTGCTTTCACCATCTATTGGGGGTGATAACGATTGTTGATGTGTCCTTTGTTCCCAAAAAGAAAACATGATGCTGGATTTGAAGAATGGTCTTTGTAGACTTGAGTAGTCTATTGTGACAGACCTTGACATTGAATGTTAAAATTCCCAAGGTGATCCTGGTATTTTACAATGGAATATGGAGCTTGAATAACCATTTTTTGATTTCAAATGCCCCATTTTGATTTGAACTGGATTTCTGAGGGAAACACCTTTGTCTGGTCAATGAGGATATAACACCTGATATCTCTATGTGGGTATTCATAGGGGAGGAGGCTACATCTAATAAAATCCCCACCTGGTTGGCCAGCAATTCAATAATGTATGGATCTCTATACTATAGAGGTAATAGAGGAAGAGAAATCTAGTCGGGAAAGAAATGACACATATTCAGATCTAGGACGAAGTTAGGTGACCAATGTTAGAGTAATTATATTTTACACTTATTAATTAAATCACTTCGATTTAATTAATTAAGTTATTTATTACTCTATTTTCTTAAGATATCTCTTAGGCGCATTATAATTAATATCTTTATTAATTATAATGTGCAACCTAGCTTTTTAAGGCTTTAGGGTTTTGTTCACCTTTATAGGTTGAACCTTGCAAATCTTTTTTTTAATTAACTCGGATCATAATTTTGCTCTCATTTTTGAGTAACTTCTGAGTTCTGCCTTTTTCTTCTTTCTGCTTCTCTACTGTAACAGGTTATTTGCATGCAGGTATTCTTGGCATTCTATGGATTTGTATCTCTCAAATCCTACATGGTATCAGAGCTCCCCTGCTGCTGCCCGTTTTGGTGTTTTTGAAGCAGGTTTTGAGAGGATCGTTTAGATGAATTTTTATATAAAATTTGACCACCTTTGGGTACCGGAGCAAGCTGTGGAAATTTTTTATGGAAAGAGGGTCATACGAACCTGGCACACTTTTTGAGGTGCAAGATGCTAAGATTTGAGCACAGAAGGTACGAAGGTGGTTTTTTTCTACATGGGTAGTTTTGATTGCTTAGTGGGCAGTTTTCAGTGCTGCAAGGGGTTTTTTTAGAAATTTTCAAATTTTTGGCATTTTCAGAAATTTTTGCACCCATTTTTGAGAAATTTTTGCATACGGTATCGAAAATTGAAGTGTGATATATCATTGGAAATCTCATTCCGAGCCTAATCCAACCATGCTGGTTTTATTTTCAAATTTTGCCATTTGATTTGTTTTTTTTTTGAAGTCAAAGTGGAGGCATCTGAAAATCAAGTTTTTTCCTTGTTTTTTTGCTTACATACTTATTTGAAGTGTACGAAAGATAGTATAATACTTTGTGGGGGGGTGAAAATTCTATTTCTATCATTTATTTCAAAGAGACCCTTCTACTTCTGCCTACCTTCTCTCAATGGAAGACTCTTCTGTCGCTCACCTTACACCTCACAACTTTCACACTTGGAAAGGGTAGATGACTAGATTACTTATGGAAAAAGGGCTATGGTCATGCCTCGATGCAACTCAGTCAGTTCTACATAGGCCTTATGAGGATCTTATGTACAAAAATAGGATGGATGGGGCAATGGGCCTCATTGCCATGAATATTTCAGATGGGTTGTTGTTCCACCTTGATGGTCTGACCACACCCAGGGATATGTGGGACAAGTTTTCCACCTTGTTTGGCACAATGAATCAATTCAGGGTTCTCTAGATAGATGCAGAGTTCACCTCCTTGGTACCTGAATCATTCACCAGCATTGAGGACTTCTTGATGAAGTTCAAGGCTCTTCGATCTATTTTACAGGTTGCTGGAAAGATGAAGTCAGATGATGAATGTATCTTTCTGATACTCTCAAAGCTTCGTGGCCCCTATCAGATTTTCACTTCTACCTTCTACTCCACTATGGATGCACTGGGTGCACGTCATGTTATGCCCTCTTTTGAGACCTTCTGTGACTGGTTATTTTGTGAGCATTCTAAGCTCAATCAGATGGATTCTCTTACAGGTTCACAGTCACATGCATTGCTTTCCAAGACATCTTAGGATACACAGAAGCCAAAGCCGAAGCAGATATATGATTCCTCTTCTCAGTACTCTACTGGCCCACCATATTCTTCTAAGAAGGAGAAACAGAAGACTGAGAACCCTACATGTTCCTATTGTCAGAAGGGGCCTCATGATGAGTCACATTGTTTTCAGAAGAGAGTTGATGGCTATGAGAAATAGATTGCAGATTTGCAAGCTCTCCTTCAAAAGAGCACTATTTCCTCTCCATCCTCTTCCACCTCACAGGGGTCTAATTTTCAGTCTTCTGCCTCATCTTTGACATCTAGACAGGATTTTGGATAGGGTCATGCATTACGAGCTTCCGTTGCATCCCCTTCCCAGGTCCCTTGGATACTAGATTCAGGTGCTTCTCACCATATGGCGTCTTCTCTGGAGATCTTCTCTTCTATTGAGGTTTCTCCTATTCCCCACATTCTCATGGGGAATAACATTGTTATGCCAGTCTACGAGAATGGTTCTATACACATTCAGGATGGCACATTCAATGATGTATTGTATGTTCCATCTCTGTCTGCAAACCTTCTCTTGATTTAACAGATTACACACAGTGGATCAGGGAAGACAGTTGAGTTCATGCCAGATTCAGTCTTCATTTGGGATAGTGTGACAGGTGGCATTATTACTACAGGGACAGTTGATCATTCTAACCATCTCTATACCTTTTCACACTTTGGTCCACCATCTCCATCATTGGAGCACAGCTCTTCTCTTATGCGAGAGCATCATGTGGGACAGTCAGGTCACTTGAACCTCTGTGTTGTTCCTGAGACCACTTCTGTGGCTACCTCACCTCATCTTGTTGGGGTTTCTTCTCTTTAGCAGGACTCTTCTTTAGCACTACCAGACCCTCCAGCTCCATTGATCGAGCCACTAGGTGCAGTTGTTGAGGATTCTATAGAGGACACTCATCTCCTCTCTCCTGACAGTGTCAGCACACCTATCATACCACCTACATTGGGGGTTCCCTTTCAGGATCCTCATGTCTACTCCTTTGAGCATTAGCTCAGCCTTCACTCCTTTGTATTGGCATCATGGTGGTTTGTTCATTGATCCAGGGGTTCTTTCATTCTGGGGGTGGCTATGGAGCCTTGACCCTCTCTCACGGGGGGGTTGGCAGCACACATTGTACTTATGGCTTTGAGAGAATCTCTTGAAGTCATTTTTTGTCTTTTTCTTACTTTTATATCTCTTTTTGGAGAGGAGATTTTCCCACTGGGTTTTCTCCTTTGCCTCTGGTTTACAGAGATTTCCTTATTTTGGGTACCTAATCAGGCCTTGTTGCCGGGACCCATTTCCTACTTTCATAGTTGTGCTAGGTTAGCTTACCTCCTGAGCTTCGCTTAAGGGGGGGTGTTAGAGTAATTATATTTTACACTTATCAATTAAATCACTTCGGTTTAATAAATTAAGTTATTTATTACTCTATTTTCTTAAGCTATCTCTTAGGTGCATTATAATTAATATCTTTATTAATTATAATGTGCAACCTATCTTTTTTAGGCTTTAGGGTTTTGTTCATCTTTATAGGTTGAACCTTGTAAATCTTTTTTTCAATTAACTCAGATCATAATTTTTCTCTCATTTTTGAGTAACTTCTGAGTTCTGCCTTTTGCTTCTTTCTTCTTCTCTCCTGTAATAGGTTATTTGCATGCAGGTATTCTTGGTGTTCTATGGATTTGTATCTCTCAAATCCTACAATGAAACCATTGTGAATAATCCATATCTAAAACAAAACCAACCTTTCTCCTTATGGACATCATCTGTGGCTTTTTTGGAAGAAAATAGGGCTATGAATAAATTTGATTCCATATCACACATGAATAGATCCTTTAAACCCACCTAGTTTTTAAAAGCCTAAGACTTAATATCTGAAAATGAAACTAATGGATTTGTGAACTTACCAATGAGTGTTGATTGTCACAGGAGATCTACAAGATGATGTAGCATTTCTTCAGGGATTGTGATACAGGTTGGGTGTTTTTTCTCCTATGGACGAGGAAGGTTGGGTAACATTTTATCCAGCTACACTTTATTATTTCTCCAAATTTGGAAAACTCTTCCCTAATTTGGTATGAAGGGAGCTCTTTGAAGGGCATCTTGGGGTTTGAATACCTTGTGATTTGATTTTTACACTGGAGAACCCAGGGGTGCCTTCAGAAATATAAAAGATGGGCTTCTTCTCCCTCTTTCTAGGTTTGCGCAAGAGACTCTTCTTCCTCTGGTTGACATTAGGGTTCCTAAGCTCCCCTTGATAATTGTTTTTTAAAATTCTATGTTGAACCCTGATATCATGTGGAGGCTTTTGGGGAGGGTTTACCTCCTGCATTTCTTTGGTGGATGTTTCCCCTTGTTCAAAAGAGACAATACGCTGAAAGTCTCCTAGCTTATTTTTACCTCGAGAAGACCTAATTTGATCATTTCCATATTCTAGGGCATGTTGATATTTATTGACACCCTAACCAGATCTCTTAGTATTACCCTTCACCGAAGAGCTCGTATGCATAAGATGGAAATGAGGGTTAACAAAAATTGGTTTTTTTGGTTAGACCATTGCTTTCCCTCGAAATATATTTTTGAAGTCATTAAGATGTGTGTGATCTTCCCTAACTTCCCCTGCATGAGGTGTGAACTTTTTGGCAAAAAAAAAATCTGAAAACCATGGATGTGATTATTTACGTAATTCTTCTTAGCCCTCTGAATAATGCGTTGGTGATGAAAGATGCTTAAGGCCTTGTTTTATATTGAAATATCCTTCACATCTCTATATATTTCACCTAAAATAGTAGAAGGTAACTCTGAACAAAGATCTGGCCCTGAATGTCATGCCTTCTCCTGTAGAAACTGACGTTGATGTTGCCATTTCTAGCCTTGCGGATCTTTGTGCTCTGAATCTCTGTGCATTGCCATTCCCTTAGATTTTTAAAATTTGTTCAACATAAATATAATTCTATTTATCATTTGCTAATTATATTTTATACCTATTATTAAATTTTTATTGATTATTTTTATTAATATTAATATTTTGGTTCGTATATTTTTACTTAGGAAAAGAATTTCAAAAATAAATTATATGTAGGTACAAATTGTTGGATTAATTGTAGAGATTTTTATTTAATTCTACTAACCACATCTTATTTTTAGCACTATTGAGAATACAATTAGTCAAGAATATCATAGTAGTAATTAGTGAAAAATAGTGATTCTAAATTTTTATTTTACTCTACTATCAATATTGATGTTATATTTTTAGAAAATAGAAAGAAAACAATGAATATGACAAGATAAGGTGGTTAAAACAATATATGTAGATAACTAGACCATAGAAAAAACTAAGTCAATTGTTCTAAGTAAGTTAACTCACTTGTACATAAAATATAGTATAAACAAAAAATTAGTTAATAACCAATAACTTAATGGCTCCCAATTTTTGTTATATTATTTATAATTAGGCAATTGAGCTAATTTTGTATACATAATATGTAACTCAAAAGTACAATATGTAAATGATGTCTCTATCTTCAATCTACAAGCTATTCCCTCCATGCTAATTGAACTTACACACTAAAAGAATCCCTTTTATCCACAAACATTAATCTAACATTCAATACTTAAAAAACTATCTATATTTGTAAGTACAATAAACTGTATTGATTATCCATAATAGGGTGTTTTAAAGGTAAAAAAATATACTCTTTTAATTATTGATCAAAAGGAGTATACATTATAACCTGGCTTAGGGGAGCATACCATCAGGAAAGAACCTGGTGAAGAAAACATGAGGTCGTAGCTCCAGATGCGATCCTAAAATCTACTCATTATAATAGTATAACAATCAACCATACCCCAAAATAAAATCATGACCCAACTAAACATCCCACAAATACATCCCAGTACAATATTAAACCTAAGAATATAGTCTAGTGCAATGTGACAAAAGCCATAATAAGAACATGATGGAGGAAGAATATTTGAAGAAGCCAAGAAGAAATCCAATGTAGACTCCGCAGCATGAATATCCATGTGAAGAATTATATAGACATATACCTATGGTATGAGAAACCAACATCCATCAAAGCATCTTTTACCATAATGTGGTAGCTTTGGATATTATCCATAATAGTGTTGATCATAATCATCCATTTGATTGTCATCAAAACCTGTAAATTACATAATTTAATTATAAAATCAATTAAAAATGTAAAAAACTCAAAATTGTTAAAAATAAATTCAATAGTTTTTTACCATCTCTTGTTTGGATTTCATCCATTATTGTTGGTCTTTGGTTAAGATCAAAACAAAATGGAAACTTATGATGCCTAATGTTTTGCTCACTATGTAAAGCTGTAATGACATGTCTAGTTGAGAAATCAACACAGATAAATAGTTAAGTATAAGAGTAAAATGTGTCGTTAATATAAATAAGATAACCATTCTTAATTACCTGGAAAGGATTGTTGAAATATCTGACTAGGGATAAGATTGTACATTAATGGTTGAGCTTCACAAATTGAACCTAATATTTATTTGATTACATGTAAAAGTGATTAGAAGTAGAAATTTCATTTAAATCAAGAATACATGTAATAGTTAAATAATTACCATCTATAATTTGTGCTTCATATATTGTTGTTAGATTTAGATCAATATAGAATGGAAATCAATGATGCCGAGAAATATGTTCTTCTTTCAAAGTTTTAATGACATATTATTAACATGTGATCAATTGGTTCCTGCCTGTTTGAATGTCGGGTTCTGCCTTCGTTCTGAATGCTAGTTTCTGCCTCATCCCACACTCTACCGGGGGAGCTAGGAGATGATTGTCCAGACCTATTCCTGGTCCTTGCAGGGAGAGATGATCTTGAACCCCCTTTTTTAGGGGTTGGCCCCTTTTCCTCTGAGATGGTTGACTCGCCTGATGCCCTAACTGGTTCCACGGTGTCCCCTTCTAAGCCTGTAAAGGTGGATAATGTTGTTGCGTTGGGGGGATGGAAGATGGCAGTGTTGGGATCTGAGTCTTATGATACCCCTAAGACACCTGAATTCTCGGTGGGAGAATTCGGTCCTGAAATCTCTATCCTAGATGGAGTCATGGAGGACATATCTACTACCCTACACCTTTCCCTTGTTGGGAGGTTTGTTTCCTTTAGGCCCACCATAGAGATGGTGCATAGCTGGTGTATGGCCAGGTGGAAAGTTAAAGGATCTCTGTCTATTTCTGCTATGGCAGGGGGTCTGTTCCTATTCAAGTTTAATGTTGAGGAAGATTTTAGTAGTGTTTCTATAGGGAGCTGGTACTATGGGAAGCACGCTCTTCTGATGACTAAATGGAAGTCTGGATTTAACCCAAAAATTGATATATAAAAAGCTGCTCCAATTTGGGTCTGCCTTCTTGGTCTTCCCCTACAATTCTGGGATAATAAAGTGTTTAGATGGATAGGGAACTCCTTTGGAAGTTATATGAATGCTGACTCAGTTACTCTGACTAAGTCACGCCTGGTGTTTGCTAGATTTTGTGTTAATGTCATGATGAATAACCCACTTCCCAACTTTGTACTGCTTAAGTCTAAGTGGGGGAACTGGAACTAGGCCATTGTTTATGAAAATGCCACTCTACATTGCCAGAAATGTAGGAAAAATGGGCATGTGGTGACTAACTACAAGGGCTCTGCTAGGCCGAAGGAATAACCTATCACATGCCCATCACCTAATATTAACAATGTTGAGTCTGATGTGCCTACAATGAATACCATGGTCTTACATCTTTCCAATGGTGGATTCCCCCCCCACCAAGGTAGTGAACTAGAGTTAGAAGGGACAGTAAAGAACATAGAGACCAAGAAGACTGAAGCCCAAGATAAAGGGCAGAGGAAGGAAGGGTTAGAAAGGAACACAGAAGCCAAGAAGGTTGAGGCATTAGAAGAAGGTGAGATTCTCAGAGTGAACACTGCAGTGGAGATGGGTACGGCCCCTAAAGTTGGAGAAATGGTCATTGTATTAATGGATGTCTCTAACACTATCATTAATAGTCCAAATAGTTGTGATACCAGTATGGAAAACAAGACTCGGGTGACTGGAAGTGCTTTGACGGGAAAATTTTGGGGGGAAACTTCTTCCACCTGGCAATGCAACTTAGATTTTGGAGAGGAAATTATGAGATCATCCTCCTTGTCACCTTTGACTTCGGTCCTCGACTAGTCAGAACCCAAAAGGAAAACCAGGAGCAAGAATATGGATGAAGGACTAGAGTCAAAAAAGAAGGTAGATGTAGGGAGTGAAAATAAAGTGGGGCCTCCTGACTGCTAAGGTGACCAGAGCTAAGGAAGTAGCAATGACCATTTCTAGTGGAAGGCAACTAACCCTAAAATACACTCAAAAAGGTAAAAGATGAAGTTCCTCTCATGGAACATAAGGGGCATGAATAGCCCACAAAAATAGTTCGCACTAAAGAAGTATATTATGGAGCTCCGAGTTGTTATGGTTCTCATACAAGAGGTTAAAATGATATGGTTCCTATACAGTGAAGCTGATGGGGCTTCATGTGGTGTTTCTACTCTCTGTAATCTTAGTAAGTTATCTAGAAAAATTGTGGTTTCTTCTCATAACTTTGTTGCTTCATTTTTTACTTGGAATAATTCCTCATGGTATATGTTCAACATTTATGCCCCAAACTCTAGAATGGAATGGGGTAGACTCTGGGGGGGAAATCTCTAACCTCATTGATTCTTACCATGATTAACCTGTTATGTGTGCTGGGGATTTTAATTCTCCCCTATTTCCCTCTGAGAAATTGGGAGGGTCCCAAGACTATTCTGATAGTATGCAAGAGCTAGCTGATTTCATGAGGATAAGTGATTTGGTTGATATTGAGTTATAGGGCATGGGTTTTACTTGGTCTAACAATAGAAAGGTAGGCACCTTATTTAGGTTAGACTGGATAGATGGTTGATATCGGGTGGGTGGGATATTTCCCCTCTAATTGGCCTCTTGCACCTCCCAAGGACTGTGTCTAATCACTCTCCTCTGATTCTTGACTAGGTGGAGAAAGCCCGTGCTAGACCCCGACCATTTTGCTATGAGATCATGTGGCATTCTCACCAAGAATTCGAAGACTGTATAAAAAGGTGGTAGAACACACCTATTAGGGGTACGGCTATGTTTAGAATAGTTGAGAAGCTTAAAATTATCAAAAGGGAGGCCCACGGATGGAGCAAAAATATGTTCAGGGATATTTTCTAGTGCAAAAAAGTGATAGAGGAAAAAATTAAATTCCTCCAAAATGAAATGGCCATGGGAAATTCCTCTTGGGAAGCTCATATTGAGGAAGAGAGATGGAGGAATAAATGGAAAGATAACATCAAAAGGGAGTAAATATTTTGGAAGTAACAATCTTGCATCCAATGGCACAAGGAAGGTGACCGCAACTCAACTTTTTTCCACAAATCTACTTCAATTCATAAGAGAAGAAATACTATTAAATCACTATCTATTGGTGGGGTGGTGATGAGTGAGGAAGAAGACATGGGTAATCATGTGGTGGATTTCTTCTGTGACACTTTTAGGAGCCCGCTACGGAGGGGGGCTGATTCTTCCAAGGTCTCTGAAGAGGAAGTCAAAAGCGCGGTTTTCTCCATGGGGGATTTTAAATCTCCCGGTCCGGACGGATTTCCCCTAGCTTTTTTCCAGAATTTCTAGGAAGTCATAAAATATGATATTATCCATGCTGCCCGTGATTTTGTTAGAAATAGAAAAATCCTCAAGAGAATTAACAAAACTTACATTTTTCTAGTCCCTAAAGTTCAAGACCCCAAGGAACTAAGGATTTCTGACCGATCAGCCTCTGTAACACAGTTTATAAAATCCTTTCTAAAATCATCACAAATAGGATCAAACCTCTTCTGGGTAAAATTATTAACCCCAACCAGAAGGGGTTTGTTCTGGGAAGGCAAATCCTAGATGCGACTATCACTACCCATGAAATCATTCACTCGATGGATAGAGGAAATAATGCTAGCATGGCACTGAAACTAGATATCTCTAAGGTGTATGATAAGGTGATTTAGAAATTCTTGTACGGGGTTCTAAAAAATCTTGGCTTTAATGCAAATTTCATTAGAATTGTCAAGGAGGTGGTGGAAACTATTGAATTTTTAGTTCTTGTTAATGGTTCTCCTTGAGGGTCCTTTAATCTAGAGAGGGGCTTGCGCTAAGGTGACCCTCTATCCCCTTATCTATTTCTCCTTGTGGCTTAGGTGTTGGCCCATAATCTATTGAGACTGGAGGCTTCTGGCCACATTGCAGGATTCAAACCGGCCTCCACTCTTCCTCCAGAAATCATTCAACAATTTGTGGATGACACATTTTTGTTTGGGAAAGCTTGCATCAGAGAAGTGAGAGAATGGAAAGATCTGTTGAATGTTTATGTGGAGGCTTCAGGTCAAGTGATTAATTACAGTAAAAGAAAAATTTACTTCTTTAATTCTGAACAAAGAGCCTAATTTAAAATCATAGAATTTATTGGTTGTAAGGGTGGTATACTTCTTGACACCTATCTAGGGCCCCCCCTCACTGTGAAGGAAGTCTCCGACCCTTTTTGGAACTCCATACTTGAAAGAATGTAGAAAAAATTGGCAGGATGGAAAGGCAAGGTCCTAAGTAATGTGGGAAAGCTCCAAATTTTGGCGGTGGCCCTCCAAGGAATACCAGTTTACTTTCTATCTCTTTTCAAAAGCAATGACAGAAATGTAGAGAAACTGGAAAAAATCCAAAGGAACTTCCTTTGGTCCGAAACGGAGGAAAAGACTAAAATGAATCTAATTAGCTGGGAAATAGTTTGCCAACCCAAGAAGTTGGGAGGACTGGGAGTGAGAAAGATAAAAGATCTTAACAACGTGTTAATTACCAAACTTGGGTGGCAACTCTTTAAAGGTAACTCGGGTTGGTGTAAAATTCTGAAGGCCAAATACTACTTAAATGACCAATTCTCCATGGGTAAAAACTACCCCACTGGCTCTAAATTTTGGAATTTCATGGTGAAAAGTAAAGGATCCCTCCTTAGAGGCTTAAAATGGGTGGTGGGTGATGGTAAGAAGATAAGTTTCTGGGAGGACTGGTGGGTAGGAGATAAACCTCTCACTAGAAATAAACTTAGTCTCCTCAAAGAACGTTTGACTTCTCACTTTGGAGACAAAGTCAGTGACTACATTTCTTAGGATAAGAAATGGAAGAACCTTGTAAATGCTTTCCATGGCCAGGAACATATCCCACCCCACATTATAGAACTACATAAAATGATTGCTGAGATAAGGATCTCGATCTCTCAAATTGATGACAAGGTTGTGTGGTGTCACAGCAAATCGGGGGAGGTTACGGTAAAATCTACTTACCATGTTAACATTAAGGTTTTGGCCAATGAGTTGAGTTGGGGAAAGGTTTGGCTCCCCCAGCTCATCCCCAAAATTAATTTTTTTTGGTGGACCACTCTTCATGGAAAAATCCTTACGTTAGACAACCTCCAAAAATGGGGGGTCCAGCTGGTCAACAGGTGTGTTCTTTGTAAAATGCAGGCAGAGATAATAAATCATATTATTATTCACTGCCCTTACGCTTCTCAAATGTGGGGAAAAATAATGAGAAAACTACAACTAGACTGGGTCTTTTTGGAGCACTTAGACCAATTCATTAATAACTGGGGTTGAATTGCTGAGCACCCTCTCATTTACATCCTTTGGTGATTATTACCCCTACATGTCTGCTAGGGTCTATGGAAGGAATGAAACAACCAGATTTTTAGAGGAGAAGACAACAATGTTGAAGGTACAGTGTGGGTGACTGTGAATCTTCTGAAGGAAAACCTTGAAACCTATCATTTGAAAACCCACCCCCGTCCCCCCAAGGGACTAGAGTGTATGATAGCGAAGGAATGGGTTCTTGCCACCTCCTTCTACATGACGGACAACTCCAAAATTTTGACAAGACTAAACACTAAATGGTCACCCCCAGAGGAAAACATAACCAAGTTGAACTTTGATGGTGCTGCCTCTAATGGCATTGCTGCAGGAGGAGGTATTTTTAGAGATCATAAAGGACACCTTATCCTGGCCTATGTGGTCCACCTAGGAAAGGGATCTAATAATTTGGCTGAGATGTTTTCCCTCCTATGGGGTCTAAAGGTGGCATCTAATATAGGGATTAAAATATTAATCATAGAAGGTGATTCTAAAATTGTTATTGAGCTAGTTAAAGGGAACTATACTATTGGCTGGATTTTGGCAAATGTGTTGCATGACATCTGTTCGCTGCTCCCTAGGTTTGATGAATTCAACCTACAACACATTTACCATGAAGGTAACGTGGTGGCAGACATGCTGGCAACCACGGGTCTTGTGGTGAATGGCTTAAGATGTTGGAGAAACTTAAACTCCCTACCCAACGATGTTATTCATCTTGTGGAAAAAGAAAGCAAATTTAATAATGTCTAACAAGGCTGATGTTGATTGGTCGAAAAAGTCAGCAGGCAAGTTCACGAGGTGCCGCATCATTTCAAATTTTATAAGAGATATGAGATTCGGTCATATTAATTATTGCCAGCTTGAAAGATGGGCTATCAATGTTGTTTTTTGAAAGAGTATGAGCTTTTTCAAATTAAAAGAAGACATGGAGCATAACACACGCAAGGGAAAGAATGAAATAAAGATGTGATTAATTGCAACATCAAGCCTTTATGGTGATATCATTTCTCGATATGCAAATCTTATTCGCTTAAATCGGCAAACCATGTGAATAGTATGGGCCAACTCTGTGAGAACACAGACATTATTACTACCTAGTTTTTTGTTTGTAGACAAAAGTGCTACATCTATTGGGTTTATAGTTCTGCTCTGGTGAGGATTGTGCTGAAAAGAGGAAGAAAAGGTGGGATGTTGGTTGAGACCGAGGAAGACTTGCCTGAATACAGCTTGAAGATGGGCAAATATATGGTGCGGGTGGAACCCGCTAGGATCGAGGATGATTTAATAAAAAATCTACATGTTCTCAACTACCTCAAGGAGGGTAGTTTCTACCCATTCATGAAGGCTATGGGCGGTAGTGCTGAACTGGTCTCTCTGCAGTTGGTAAAAACTTGGGATGAGCATAAAGCAATTATTAATGGGATAACCTTTGAGATTAATGAGGAGGTTATCGCACAGGCCATGAGTCTCTCCACAAAGGGGAAAAAATGCAAGAAGATCACCAAAATCTATGATGACACCCATATGAAATGTTTCTTTAAAAAAATTGAGATTCCTAAACATTTTAGGGGAGGATTCAATAGATTGTCACTGCCTGACCCATGGAATGAAATGTGCCTCATTCTAATGAGGTACATCACTCTAGAAGGCCGCTTTGGCACCTGTTACAACTACCATTTCCCTCTCCTCAACCACTTCAAGTACAACGATTCCATCTCCTTACCATTTTTTTTGCTACATTCAATGGAAGCTTTTGTCCTGGATGTTAGAGAAAAAATGAAATCTAGGCAAAATTATTGCATCCTCCATTAGGGCTTAATACTCTGCCTTTACAATTTCCATCTCACCCTTTGCCTGCCTAGGACTTTTTCTCTTCATATCTCCACTCAGCATTCTGAGAACCCTAATGAGCTTCAAGTCACGCTATCCAACCCCATGACTTCCTCCAAAACCCCAGTTTCCAAGAAAAATAAACAGAGCTCGGCTGACGATGACCAAATCACCATTGATTCTGAAGGTGAGGAGGAGGAAAACAAGAGCAGATGGAGATCTAACAGAATAGCCACTAAAACTAGATACAAGCAAAAAGTTGTTTGAAAGAGGTGCACTAAAGAGGAAGAAGAGGAAGAAGATTCAGAGGAGGAATAAGATATCAAGCAAGAAACCATGGGGAAATCTAAATTGGGAAAGAAAATTAAGGTCGAGAAGAAGGATAAGGATAAAAAGAAGCAAAGCCCTATTGTGGAGGGGTCTGTAAAAAGCCATGACTCTCAAGTCTCATCCAGTTTTGGTCTCCCTGCCTATGACCTCTTGAAGAAAAAACTCTTCAAGGAGATGAAAGCAAACTCACCACTCCTAACTCCACAGTCCCCTATCCCTCAGATGGTTATAAATATTACCCCAGAGGACCCTAAAAAAATAGAGGATAAACTGCCTGATGTTGTGAGTGACACCCCCATTGGTAATGTTGGTCCTCAGGAGTTTCTATTTGACCCCAAGGTGGAGATAAAGGAAATGAGAATGGAAATAAATAATCTTAGGGAAAGCTTCAACAGGATTGCAGATTTTGTAGTGAAGGTCATGCATGCGGCTACCACTACACTCCAACTCCTTCACATGGAGAGAATAAACCCGAAAGGTGAGTGTAAGGATGAAAAACTATACCAGTTCCTTGCAGATGATTGGCTGAAGGTCCTGTTGAAAGGTAGGGAAGGTAACCCCAATTAGCCCCTTTTGTCTAGGGTTAACCTTTTTTACTAGACTTTCTAGTTGGGCGATGTGGGCCTGTTTGATCTTCCTTTAATTTCTAGTTTCTATTATCTGTTGTTTTTTGTTGTTAATGATAACTCTACTATTAATTACTACCATGGGCTGGTTACCAACCTCATGGTGAGGTTGGGGCCTGTTAAGACTACCAGATTGAATTTTACTATTAATTACTACTATCTATTATTTATTACTGTTAATGATAACTCTACTGTTAATTACTACCATAGGCTAGTTACCAACCTCATGGTGAGGTTGGGGCCTGTTAGGACTTCCAGGCTAGTTACCATCTCTGTGTTGGAACTGGGGCCTCTTGATTTTCTTTCTTGGTTTTTGGTTTTCAAAATTGGCATAGGATGAGGGTCTGTTGTGGGTGTTTTGCTAGTTATCAGCACTCCTTGTGCTAGTTTTCTATTCGGGTCAGCCCCCAGTTTTGGCTGCTTTTTAAAATAAAAAACATGTGAAATAAAAGAAAGAATTATTTCTATGTATAATTAGTAAGATAATTTTGAAAGCATGTACTTACAATATTATTGCCTGACATTAATACTTTCCTCAACTATTTCTATGCTTGAAAAATTGATAACCTTTTTCTTCTTCTACTTTGGACCAGTTTTACAAGGAAACTGGAATTTTTATGCTTCTCAATGCTTTCATGTATGCCTTTATGAATAGCCTTGCATCTTCGATGAAAAAAATGGCGTTTGATCATTTTTATTGGACTAAAGCATGGTGATATTCGTTTGATAGGCATGTTGTTTGAGCTAGGGGTCAATGTAAATTTTGAAGAAGAAGCAAGAGATTCAAGAAAATAATTTTTAAATCTCTCAACACATTCACTAAAGATAATTTTTTCATCTGCATTGCTTGGTAAATCTTGGAGTAGTGAATTTAAATAAGTAATATAGTTTTGGAGCTTATCATTGGAGGCATCAGATAATTTGCAGACATCTACAATAGAAATCAAAATGATCACATCAAATAAAATATTAAAAAAATATAATATTTCTAACAAAATAGTGATATTGAAATTACCAATTTTATGGTCTTTAGCATTAACAATCACAATCAATTCTTGATCTTCTAAAGGAATGCAATTATCTATAATTGGAATAGGAACTAGTTAGGTTTAAGAATCGTGAAATTCTATTAATCTTTTATTACAAAAGTCACATGAACATTACCAATTGTATTATTCTCCTGACTAAAATTCCCTCTAACATCATCATCACCATTACCCAATGAAGTAACACTTGCAATTCAATAAGATTATTTTAGTTAGTTTTAAGAAAAAAATATAGTAAATTTTAATAAAGATGCATAATTTACTTCAATGTCAAATGGGACTTACCAACAACTTATTCATGGTCATTTTTTTTGTTTCTTTTGAGGAGATTTGAAATCTTCAACACATGCTTGCATGGATTCCCCCTTATTGCCCGTTGACAATCACACACATGTGAATTTGGTCCAAATTTCCTTACAAGATACCATTTCAGTGAAATAAATTGACTTCTTATTTTGAATGTGTTTGGGAGGATTTCATCTGGATAACAATCTATATATGGTATTGTTTTTTACCTCTCTAATGAAGTTATATTATATCTTTCTTTTTTGAAGTTTGTTAAAAACCTAGATAATTGCAAATATCTTTTTTTTATAGAATGGCTCTACCCTATGCAAAAGTATATGGATAATCCAATCCATCATCCTTGTATATTTCTTAGCACGATCACTTATATAATGACTTTTGATGTGGAAGTGGTAAGAATCTATGGAAGCATTTGTTTCCTAATTTGCAAGAGAGAAGTTTCAAATTTTTTTTGCTCGCATTGCTATAAAAAAAAGACATAATAATCTCTTACAAGATAGAAAAGATAACAAAAAATCAATAATGACATAGAAATAAAACTGAAGAATTCAACAAACTTACCATTACAACTATCATTGTGGCACCAAGTTCTTTGAAAGTAATTAATGAAATTCATCTCTTCTTTGAGTTCCTCTTGAATTTTTTATAAACTGACTAATGATATCTTCATTGTCACTCATTGCATACTTATCTCACCCAATCTTTCAAACATTCTTCTTACAACATCCTTATCGTTGACATACCCAGATTATAAAAGACAATATCAATATTTATCATTCAAACTTGTAATGTTGTAAATAATTAATTAAATTTTGAATTATCTATACACATTTTTCAGCCATGCTCTGCATACATGCCAAATACATAGAAGACTCGACAACCACAGGATAATCTACAAGTTGCATTATAGAAATTGATAAGTAACATTTTATCAAAAGGAAATGTTAAATTGAAATTCCTTTGAGTTGTAAGCTATAAAATATATACTATATATTAATCAATCAAGATGAGTTAAACTCACTTTAAACATAAAAATTAAGTGTAATAAAAACCATATGGCTTATATCGTAGCACTAACATCATCTGTCATGAATGAATTGACATTCCAATCTTCTTTGCATTGTTTTCGCCACTTATAAACTTCTCTTAGCCACTCATTTATATCCTCAACTTTATTTCTTGAGGATATGGCCCATGCAATAGGTACACCAGCCTCTTGTTCATAAAAAAAATGAGGAAGGTATATAAATCATACTGCACATAATTTTACCATTGAGAAGATATTATATTAATTGTAATCAAATAAATTATTTAAATAAAATCTATAAATATTGTTATACTTACACCATATTTATTTGTTGAAAATGTTGAATCTATTGCAATAATTGAATTGTGGGAATGTTTCGCCATCATTTCTCACATCCATGGTGTTTGGATACCTACTATAAAAGGAACATTTTCAATGTCGTTTGGTCTTTTGTATTAGAAGATATTATCTTTCTCATGTTCATACCACAAGAAAACACTTTTTGAATCATCTTCATTCTTTTGGGATGGAATGGAGCCTACTCTTTTCCATGTATTCAAAAAATCATTTATCAATAAACATGCATCTCCATTATTCATAAGATTAATCAAATTATGGTCTAGGTAATGTTGTTCGCATATAGTGTCAATCCCCGCACCCATTAGTAATAATGATTCAATATATAATTTACACTCATTTGACAACCTTGGTGCAAACTTGCATCTTGGATCACTAGAAGGATCATATCTCACATGACAAAACTCACCATTAATATCATAGTGGCTCCACTCATTATATCTAATCATTGTAGCTTGTGGTCTAGCATACATGACCTTAATATGAAAGTGGGCTCGATGACCCCTTTTTTAGGTGAACCTTTGAATCCTTTTCAACATTTTCAACTTTATTTCTATTGTCTTCAGGGCCAAAATCATACCAATATCTATTTATTCACATACAAAAAATAATATATTAAGTGATACATAAAAAATTAGAAATAAAAATAATATACTATTGGTTATTTAAAAAATAGACAAAACTTGAGTATATCTTGGTAGTGTGGTCGGTGGTGTTTTTTGAGTTTTCCGCTCTATGAATTTTGCATATAAATCATGTCTCTATACTATCCAAAACACCCTCTCCTTTGAAAAAATGAGCGAGTCTTTCAAGATGTATTGCAACACGTTTGTCTATCTCACCATTATTATCTCTAATAGGCTTTGATTAAAGGTCCTTGCTTGAGAAATATTTTCCTTGGTATAGAATATCTTGCACATGTAGTTCTATGAGTGATTCCTATTTCTTTGTTCTAACCATTCTAAACAAAATTAAGATGATTAGTAGGTCCCTATCTTGTTTAAAAATATACAAGTAGGTCTTTATCCTTATAAGAAACATGCAAACAAATATACTAAGAATGTCTAAAAAGAATGGAATAATTTTTGGATGCAATATGGTGGTGCTCTTATTCCATATATTAAATGAAAAATTGTTAAAAAAATATGTAAGGGATACCTTGAAGCCAATGTTTATAATATAATATATTTAGATATAAAAATTCAAACATCGAGATCGTTTATAATTATAATCCTTATATAAGTAAAGTGAAAAGTAGACTAGTGTCAACCTTACCCAAATCTTACACTAAATTACACCCTAGAGCTAAACCTTACTGGAGAGTAGACCAATTTGAACCTTCTAAAATCCTACACTAAATCAAATTGAAACCTAACCCTACATATAATTCAACAACAAAAAAAAAAATTAATCCTAAACAAGTAACCTTAAATCAAATTAAAACCTTTTACCTGACCATAACACTAAATCAAATCCAACCTGTACCCTAAATCTAATTATGCACTATAATCAAATTAAACTCAAAAATTGATTTCATTAGATTTTTGAGTTATTTTAAGACTGCAATTAGGGTTGAACTTTTAATAAGTAGGGATAAAAATGTCACACTTAATTTTTTATTATGACTACTATTGAATTAGGGTTAAGATTATGGTAAAATAAAGATAATAATTTAATAATAGTCATGTTGTAGTTTGAATTTTATTTTAATAAGAGTTAGCTAAACTTTTACTCATATAATAAAGAAATTTTATAAATGTTAAATTATTTAAATTTAAAATATCAATTATTTAAAAGTTTATAAGAAATTGTTTTATTTATAAGGAAATGTGATTTTTTTCAAGGCAATTAACTTGGTATTTTCAAGCAATTCTTTATTTTGGTTTAAACATAAGTTAGAGAGAAATTATTAGAAAAAAATAAAGTATACTTTATTATAAATAAATTGTTTATAATTTATAAGTTCACTAATTTATTTCTTGTAAACTTTTAAATAAAAAATATTTTAGATTTAAATAATTTAACATTTACAAAACTACTTTCATATATAAAAAAATAATTTAGTTAATTCTTATGAAAGAAAAAATCAAATTGAAATATAGCAATTAAATTATTATCCTAATTTTTGGACAATCTTATCCCTAATTCACTAAATCATTCACTAAAGCCATAATAGTGTATTGAAATCTCTTTCTATAATTGTAAACCCAAATTTGAAATAAATTAAAATAAATAGATTTCTATTTTTAGCTTTCTTGTTGTGCATGCATTGATTAAATCGCTCTACTAGGGTTTCATGCGTACGGCGTACTGTCTGTGTTTCCGCTCTGAGCCATCCATCTGTCAAACCGCATTTACTGTGGGATCCCTTTTGCATTAGGGTTAGCTTTTATTATGACTCCGGCCAACTTCGGCCCAGCAGTTACTGCTGGTGCGCGAGTTGAAGCTTTGAACAGCCATGGTGCCTCCTCTGAACAAACATCCCCGCAAGTTCGTCCTGAAGGTCTTTCATGAGGTAACCCTGATATTGTTCTTAATCCACAGGAATTTGATTCTGCTTGTGAATGGTTAGAAAAATATACGTTGATTGGATATTTTGTGGGTCATACTCCTCCTGAAAGTATCCTCAAGGATTGGGTCAACAAGAGTTGGACCCCGCATGGGGTCCATCTTGATGGTGTGCAAAACCTTACCAAATTTTTTTTCCTTTTCCGGTTTGCTAACCCTTCTCAGGCGGAATCAGTTTTTAACCGTGGACCCTAGACTGTTAGGTCCTCCCTGTTAGTTTTTCAGAAATGGTCTAGAGACTTTACTGTCTCGGATGACAAAAAACTTAGGGTTCTAGTTTGGGTCAAGTTCCCTGGCCTCCCTTTGCCATGCTGGTCGTTCATTGAGTCTATTGCTAAAACCCTCGGCAAAGTCATTGTCATGGAGCATGACAAATTTTTCAATGCCCGTCCCCAGAAGCGGGTTTGTGTTGAGGTCGACCTTTCTAGGGACCTCAAAGATACTGTTGAAATTTAGATTGGTGCCCTCACCATCTCTCAAAAGGTACTTTATTTGAATCTGCCCAACACCTGTTATTGGTGTCAATCGGCAGAACACAAGATCAAAGATTGCCCACTGGCTACTCCTCGGGTGAAACTTGCATCTAAAGATGTGCCGGTCAAAGCCATCAATGCTGGAAAAAAAGAAGAATGGACTACAGTTATGCGTAAAGGATAGAATTCCTCAGGCCCTAAGATGCCACTAGCCTCTGCTACTATGTTGCAGTCTCCGGATGCGCCCATTGGTCATTCCCCGCCAGCTGATGCGCCACCAGTGGTGCCCATTGTTTCAAACCTTGTTTCATAGGGGAAGAGTCTAGCTGCAAAGCCATCCACTCCAAAAGTGGTGTTGGCGCCACCAGCGGCTTCGTTGCCTACTTCCAGGGCTATGCGTAGGTCTCGCAGTCCTGATGGTCACACGGATGACCCAGATAAAAGGCAGTTCACCTCTTTTGGAGAATTTCTCCCCAACTTTGGTTCTTTTCCAGCCTACTTGCAGAATAGCTTCTCCTCTCTTGGGGACGAGGAAGCCATGCAAGATTTTTTATTTTTTTTGTCCTCGAATGTGCGAGGTCTAAATGACCTCTCCAGAAAGTACTATGTTCATGATACTCGTCGCAGACTTCAGAATCTGGACGTGCTTTGTTTACAAGAAGTTAAAATTTTTGGGTTTTTGCTGAACTCTACCTGTCGTGCCATATGGTCAGACGACATTGTCTTTTCTTCTTAGCATGAAGCTGGCAAAGGTGGTGTCATTACTATTCTGGCACCTCGCCTTCATTTTTCTGTTATTGCGCATGGGTCTGACCCGATGCAACATGCAACCTGGATTTTGCTATCTCTGCATAATCATTCTTTTGGTGTAATTAATGTTTATGCCCCCAATGATGCTGTTGAAAGATCTTGATTATGGGTCTGGCTGGCAGACAACTTGCCTCCAGCTACTTGGGTTATGTGTGGGGACTTTAACATGGTTTAGCTGGCCTCTGACAAGGAGGGAACTTTTCCTTTTCACTAGACAGCTGGGGAGAGAGAAGCTTGGTATCACATGCACAATAAATTGGGCCTTTTTGATCCCAATGCTAACCGCCACCAATAGGGTGGGGTCTGGCATACTTGGTCCAATTTTAGAGTTGGCTCTAACCACATATTTAAGAGACTAGATCGTGCTATGATAACGGCTCAATCTGTTTTCTCCTTTTCTGAAGATTGAGGCCTACCTGTCATTCCTCTGACAGATGTTACCTTGTCAGATCACTTCCCCATTTACTTTTCTATTACTTGGCAGTCCTGCGCTAGGAGAGCTGCTCAGAAACAATTTTTCCTTAACACGTCTATGCTGACACACAATTCCACTATAGCCCACATTCTTCAAGTTTGGAATTTAGCTCCTCAGCCCCACAGTGATACTGGTTGGATTCAGTGGTGGAATGATGCCATTACCCACACTGCGAGGTTTCTTCACATTTATGGTCGTCAGTTAGCCTGCTATAGAAAGTGTGCTTATGAAGCTAACACTAAGGCTCTGCGTAGCGCTATTGAAGTGCTTACATTGAACCCCTTCGATATAGATCTCTAGCTTATGCTTTCCCAGCTTCACCATGAGAAACAAGTTACTGATGCCTATACTACCCATGGTGCTCAAATCAAAGCCCGCCTCCATTGGTTGGAGGTGGGCGACAGAGCCTCCAAGGATTTTTTCCAGGCTCTCAAAGCTCGTCATACTAATGTTGGTATTCAAAAGATCAGGAAAGGTTCTGAGACCCTTACTGAGCTTCCAGCCATTCTTCAGGCCTTTGTCCAGCACTATGAGAAAGTCTTTTCTTCTCAGGGAAATTCAGCTGCTCGGGATGAAGCTCTCAAGGCTTGTATTGCTCTTACTCCAAACTGCCTAGCGGTTGAGTAGCGTGCCTTCTGTGAGAAAATGCTTACCATCTCAGACCTCAAGGAAGCAGCCTTCTCTATGGCCAATGATAAATGTCCAAGATTCAATGGCTTCCCCTGTGAATTCTACAAGCACCTCTGGGATGCTATGGGTCATGACTTGCACAAAGTTTACCTTGAAGCTTTTCACAATAAAAGTTTGGGTAACATAATTAACAAAGGGAATATAAAATTCATACCTAAAACTGGTGATCTAGAGGATATCTATAATTGGAGGTCCATCACTCTGTTGAATGTCTCCTACAAGATCATTGCCAAAGCTTTAGCCCTCAAGATCAGACATCTCCTTCCCCTTATTGTTCATCCTGAGCAAACTAGCTTTATTAAGTCCAGGTATATTCTTGATAACATCATTGCTATTTGGGAAGGGATGGAATGGGCTCGTCAATCTAAACGGGCTACTCTGTTCCTCAAAATTAACTTTGCTAAAGCCTATGATCGCATTGAATGGCCCTTCATTCTTGCTATGCTTCAGGCTCTGGGGTTTGGCCCTCACTTCTTGCAATCTATGGAAATTCTATTTGGAGATGCTTCTTCTTGCATTACCATCAAAGGGGCCCAATCTGACACCTTTGGGATTTTCAGATCCATTCGGCAAGGTTTTCCGCTAGCTCTTGCTTTATATGTGCTTGCTGCAAAACGCTTTGGGTATTTGCTTGCCAACTCTATTTCCGCTGGCCTGGTTTGGGGCATTTCCCTTCCTGATTCTTCCTCCCAGTTGGTTAATGGCCATTTTGCTGATGACTCCTTTCTCACTCTTATTGAGGATGAGGAGAACATTTCCAATGCCTTGCAGTGCTTAGACACCTTTTGTCAAGCCTCTGGATCAGCCATTCAATGGTGTAAAACTCTGTGTTTCAGACAGTCTTTTCTTCCAGCTCCGCCTTGGCTTACTAGTTTCGGCTAGAAATGGGTACAACATGGAGAAGTCTTTCACTTCCTGGGCATTTCTTTTTCCTTTCATGGCTCTTCTACGGAACTATGGAATGTTGTGCTTGCTAAAATTGAGAAAAAATTGCATTATTGGATTTGCAAGCCGCTCTCTCTTGCGGGGAAATTCCAGATTTGTTCCAAAGTGCTGGCTGCGACCCATGTTTATTATTCCTCGTGTTGGGCCCCCTCTAAGGCCTCTTATCTCAAGCTTGAGCGTCTTCTTAGAGACTTTCTTTGGGCCTCTGGTGCAGATGGCCACGGATTTCATCAGGTTGCCTGGGAGTACTGTTGCCTCCCTCGTGATTCTGGAGGCCTGGGCCTTCTTTCCACTTGGAAGCAAGGGCTCACTCTTTGTGCGAAGTGGATTATCCGAGCTCTCACTGGTGATGAGGCATGGAAAATTCTTGTCAGACATTGCATCTCTGCTGGATTTTCGGTTCACAGGCCAGCTTGGAAAGGCATTGGCCTCCAGAGCTTGCTCACAATGAGAGAACCTGTTCAAATCCAGGGTACCTTCGTCATCAAGAGTATTTGGAAAGCTTGGGAAGCTATTAATCCCTGGCTTTGATGGGATGGGGATGCTTTCCGTAATGGGCTCTCTTTCAATCAGCAGAGCCTCTGGTGGTCTCCTCTGTTTTCCATACAGGGTATACCCTTGGCCAAAACTCAAGGGGCCTGTGCTCTGCATTTTTTCAAATGTGGCATTYGGACTCCCAAAGATMTTTTTTCCAGAGTCTCTATGGGGCTCCGATCTTGGGAGGATATGCAGGTTCAATTTYGGCTGGCTCGTTYTGATCGCCAGACTTTTGATCTTTTGATCTCGGCTATTCCTACCAATCTACTTCATAAGATTGGCATTCAGGCTACTAGGCCTTGGTGGAAGGATTGGAAATGGTATCCTGCCACACCTTTCAGCAATTACAAGCCAAGACTTGGTTATAGGTGGTTATCTCAGCATCTTCCGATGGTGGATATCCTTAACCAGAGATGGCATCTTCATTCGGCCACTTCCCACTGGAGCTCTCATTTTCACACCATCTGGACTACCATTACAGAGCCCAAGATGGCTCTTTTTGCTTGGTGTCTTTTGTTTCAAGGTCTCCCAGTCAGCCCTAGGCTCAAACATCTGGGGGTTCATGACCCTCGATGTCCTTTTTGCGGTCACCCTAAGACCTTTTTGAACATCTTCTGGTTCTATAGGAGAGCTCAACAGTATTGGCAGTGGATACATGATTTTTTTAAGCCCTTTCGGCCCGAGCCTTTCTCTTGGCATATGATTGTCTTAGGAGATTCTCCTAGACTCCCTCCAAGTTTACCCAGATTTGGCATACTTTCAGGATGGAGATTTTGTTTAATATTTGGAAAGATATAAATGTTGTTATTTTCTCTCACAGCTCTCTTGATATGAATGTTGCTTTGTTTAACAAAGCTTGTATATGTAATAATGTTATGATGCAGATTCAAGTGCAAGCAAATAAAGTGGCTCTAGAAGTAGCTCATCTACAGGAGCTGCTCAATCATTGGGGCAATGCTCCTTGCACTGTTGCTTTGGTTCCTTCGGATGCCCTTTCTGTCGAGGGTACGCCTCCTAGAGGCCGCCGTCGCGGGCGCAGTTCTTCAGCACGCCGCTCGCACACTCCTCGGTCCCAGGCTCCTCGTCACCACTCTTTGAGAGGTGGTGGGGACAGATGGCGGTGCCTCTCGGCTTCTCTGCCTCCTTGGCCTTCTAGGTGGGCGCCAGCTTCGGTGCATTCTGCCCCTCCTGATGCTCCTGGTGCTCGCTGTGGTTGGGATTGGCCTCCTGCCACTTCTTCCAAGTTTCCCCGCCTAGCTCTTGCTATCTGTCAATCCCACTAAGGCGTGGGGATCGGATGATAAAGATCCTCCACCTTCTGCTACTGCTCTTGCTGCCTAATGGCTTTATGTTTTTTTGATGAATAGTCTTCATTTTCGGCTTTGCCATGTGAACTCTATGGGGTGATTTCTATATCCCCTGACCCCTTTTTTGTGGATATGTAACTTTAATATTTTTTAATAGAAAAGGTACTATTCATAAAAAAAAAAAATCTTTAAAGAAAAATGACAAATGTATTAAGAGTGTTAAACTAGATTGACAAATTCATGAATGTGTTGAACTATTTGATTGTTTCATGCACAATGCTACAACTCGTCTTCTCTTCCCTATAACAAGAAAAGTTTTGTAACAAAAAAAGGAACAAATAAAAATAAAAATCACAACGTTCAGCCAATTTAATGCCACGAAATTAGGAGAAATTTGACATATCACAATTAATTGAATATTACAATTAATTATCTTAAAATTAAATTTACATAAATTAAAATTAAATTTTATTTATATTATTTTCTAGTCTAAATTTAAAAAGTATATTTTAAATTTTAATCATAATAATATATTTCTTCTCAAATATTCTAGAAAATATTTATTATTTATATTAAAAATTTTAATATTATAATACATTAAAATTTACATTTTATATCATTTTATATAATATCTGATATTAATATTTAATATTTTCTTTAAAATAAAATTTTCAATTAAAAAAATAAAATATCATGCGAACTTTTCTAATAATTTTAATTCATTTTCGTGTTTTTTTAATGTCTTTTCTTGACATTAACTGCTATTTAATTCAATATTAAAAAAAGAAATAAAAAAACAATCCCGAATTAATGAAAAAAGAAATAATAAAGAAATCGCAAATTAATAAAACAAATAAAAAAATCCTAAATTAATTTAAAAATAAATAAAAAGAAATTGTGATTTATTTAAAAAAGAAATCCAAATGAAACCGTGAATCTCAAAGTATAATTGCAATTCTAGCAAATTTTCCCTCTAAGCGTTGCCATGGTAACTACAGTGAAACATGAGGTTTCTATAAAGAGGGCGAGAGAAATATTTTCGACAGGCATAACAAAAATTTATTGCAGTGTTGTTAGCGACTATTTCATTTACGACAACCTTCACCATGTGCGAAATTCCAAATATGACATAAGTAACAAACTTAATAAATTGCTGGTCAAGCCAACCTAGCTAATCAAAGTTCTCCCTCCATACACATTCGAGTTTCCTTTATTTATTTTTAAAATATATATTTATATTATTTTACAATATCGTTTTAGATACATAGTGGAAGCATTTACAAATTTTAATATTTTAATTTAATTTTGATTTTTAAACTTAAAATATTAATTATTATAATATTGTGATATATAATAAATATATTATTTAAATTTATTTTTTGAGTTTAATAATTTTTTTATTAAGTATAAGGAGATCAAAATTTACATCAAAATGTACAAAGAGAGCTTGAGCCTCATACGGAGAAAGTCAAAGAAGTAGAGTTTAATGACAGATCATAACCAAAAAGAACAACAAAAAGGAGATAAGAGACTAATGAATAATATCATCATAGAACTCAATCCAGGTAGTCTAGCCCAAAGGACCTTCCATCCAAAAAATGTTCTTCTTGGCTTGGATTTGGGCCAACATGTAGATTTGGTCATCCATGGCATTCTTGTTCTTTTTTACCTCCTAGTGGAGCTTCTTCAAAGTCTCCTCAAAGATAGCAAGGTTGTCCATGTGTCTTCTTCATTCATATCCATCTTTCATCTCAAACATGAACATGGTAGAATGCCCCATTTGAAGGAATCTCTTCAGCTTCTCCCTTTCAAACAATATGTTGATATAAACTTGCAAGGAGATTTTAAAGTATGTGAGTTTTCAAAAAGACTCAGTAAGGGTTCTAGGAGTGTCTTGATACCTCTCTTCATTTCTGCATTTCCAAACCTGCCAAACAATGTTAGAAGACATAATTCTCCAAAATAGATTAGTGTCCTTATTTAAGCCATGAATGTATCAAGTGATAATTTCAAAAATATTAAGATATTTAGGATAAGTGATATCAAACATAACCAATATTTCTTTAGCAAAAAAACATTCAAATAAGGTATGTCTACAAGAATCATGAAGTCTACAAATGCTACAATATTTAGTAAGGGAGGGGTCTTTTCTTAAGGGTAGTCTGTTCTGTATCATGATCCACTTGAAACATTTGGTTTTAGGGTCAATAGCATTTTTCCATAGTTTATCAAAGTGCTCTTTCCATATACAATTTTCCATGTTAGTATACCAAATTTTATTAACATGCCAAATGATGGATTCATTGAAATCAATGATTTTATATATGTTTTTGGCTTTAATTTTTTAGATAATAGTACCATCATGGAATTTAAGATCAAGAAACCTATGAGAATCAACATGACGGGCAGTGGGGAGGTCCTTACAGGCCTTGAAAATAATGTTATAGGTCTTCTTATGAGAAGGAGAGATATTAAATTTGGACCTGAGATCCTCCCAGCTAATAAGGTTGTCATGTTCAAAGATACAGATCAGCTGAGATATGCCCAAGTTATTCCCAAGTGTAGAAGAGCATCCTTGGAAGAGGGAAAGAGGCTTATCTGAGAGGTGAAGTTTTCACCAAATCAACCTTTCACCATAGAGATAGTTGTTATCATAGAAGGTCCTATTTGGAATAAATTTTTTAGTATGCTCCCATGCTTTCCAAACAGTTCTAAAAACCACATATCCCTGGACAAGGATAGTGAAATTCCCTACAATAAGGTCCCAAAGGGATATTTTTCTAGGATTTATCCTTCTGAGGGCATCCTCTTTC
>MU225715.1:3853487-3871164 GCA_018584345.1 Thuja plicata
TATATATATATATATAGGCACACACCTGTAACAAATAAATCAGAAACTCGTTCATAATTAACTGAATATATAGGATCATGGATGTCTATGTAATTGTCATCATCTTCATAAGGAGGCATTCTGATTAAGTCTTTCTCATCCCATTGTGAAACATATCTATTTGCAATATTAACACATTGACTCGTTGTGTTGTTGTTAACGAAATCTTCACAAAAGCATGATTTATCTCTTAGTTGAATTAGTGGAGGCCTATGTGTCCTGTAGTTATCACTTGATCTAAAATTCTAATTCCAATAATTGTCAATCATAAGGATTGGATCGATTGATATCTAGACAAATTAAGAATTTTAAATAAATTTTAAAGTCAGATCAACTGAGTTCAATTTTGAAAAATGTGAAATGCATGTACCCTAGAGATAATTTAATTTTTATAATTTGAGTTTTAAAAGTGAAAGTTTTAAATACCTATCACTTCCCAAAAGAAACATTTGTTGTGTTTTGTGTCTCGAGTAGCGAAATGATTTTGACACCATTTAACAGTTTTCTTTGCATTCTCTATCATGTTACCTAGATATATTTAACAATTTAGTACACAAATATAATTAGTTTATTCCTATAAAGTAAATATTAAAGTTCACGCACGTACATATATAGTGTACTAAAAACAAATTGAATATTGAAAATGTATACATAGCTTGAAGTTCATGTTTTCGGAGTGCATGCTTCACACATGCTCCTGCTCCATTGTGCTCTCCTTTTCCATGTCCACTTTCAAAGAAGTTCAAAACAAACTTAACATTGTGTCTAGCATGTTGCATGGCTAACCAATTAAAGTCTTTTGAAGACTTAAATTGACCTGAACTATTTAAAGTTACATACATATATGTATGTACACGTGCACATGAACATTTTTAACACACACACACACACACTCACACACACACACACACACACACATATATTTTAAAAATAGATCTAATATAATTGAAATACTAAAAGAAAATTTAATTCAAGTGTACTTACCTACACACCCATCAGACAAGATGCAGTGTTGTGATGCATTAATGTTGCGACTCGCAAGGTTGTGGAAAAACATGCCAAAACAATGAGCCACATAGCTCCTATCATGAACCTTATCATCGCTAATACAGAAATGAACCTTCTTGATGATAATGCGTTCATTTTGATCTATACTTTCTATCTCATGCAAATGGAATTGTGCATGTCTATAGGTCACTTGCACAAATATTACAACTTCATCAGAATGATAATATTGACTTTGGACCTTTGTTTGAGGAGAAAATGCATAGAAAATCTACAACTAAGAAAATACAACCAGGTGGAAAAAAATTGTTGGAATCACGAAAATTTTTAGCTTGCCATCGAGCACCATGCCAATGTTTTATATTTAGATAGATCAAAGATCAAAATATGTCCATGAACTGAAGGTATGGTAATTCACTCTCCTTCAATGTAATTTTTTTTATTCTTGTCTGGTCTTCTTTTGGTATTTCTCAAATTCAAATCTCTTCCATTGGACTGGTGTTGTAACATCAATATTATCAAATTGTAAAGGAAATTTATGTAAATTTCCACAATCATTGCATTCATTTTTTTATACATTAGACATTGAATTTATCTGAGTCTTCTTATTTATCACATAAAATGGACTTCACAAATTCTATTCTACTGCCAGGAACCATATCTAGATTAAGTATTGCCATAACCTTTTTATATGATTGCAAGTATAAGTGAAACTCAACATGATTTTGACAACATGTTTCATGAACCTTATTTATGCGTACAAAGTAAGAACACAACATCTCAAACATTCTTTGACATATTTTTACATTTGAAAATTCTTGTTTGAATGTTACAAATAGTTCACTTGGTATAGTATCGACAAAATGTTTTGGATGTGAAATCTTCATATTAGTATCTTCATAGTTGATTTGTATAGTGTTCCTTCTATTGGAAGAAGCACCATAGTGGTTGGTCCAAAATTTAAAGACTCATTTTCTTACATCTTCATAAATTTTGTCTTTTCAAGGAACTCTACAAATATGTACCCAATTCTTATCACTGTTTATATCAAACACATTTCTCTTCCTAACATATCTCTGAACATTTCTTCAAGACACCTTGCGTAAATTAGGAACTTCTTGAACACAATTTCTATGTGTCAATGTCTTACTCGAAATCATAGTCATCAACACTCCTCTAGTAGCATTTGAATAAGATCCTTCATGATCTGTCCTGTTAACAACATTGAATGCATCTTGTAAATTTTCAATTATTTTTTCTTTTACTTGACCTCCTACAATTTTCCTATTATCAACACCCAACAACTACAAAATCGGAGTCATTTCTCTTTTCCTAAATAACTTTGCAAATAATTGTGCTTTTCTCACCAAATTTTTATTCTCAAAATATTCATTTCACATGTTTTTGATATGCAATTTAATAGTTCTTTCAGGTATCAGGTTCTCTAGTGTAATTTGAATGACAAGTGATTCCTCATTCATCTCCATTAAAGTTTGCATTATAGCATAGATATGTATACCTCGACTACTATCAATATCATCCCCAAGTTGAGTTACACATTATTCAACACTGATAGGTTCTTCTTCAACATCGATAGGTTCTTCTTCAACACTGATCGGTTGCTCTTCGATAAGTTTCGTATGACCTTTCTTTTGGTCATCCCTTTTATGATCATATTTCCTTATTCTAGTCATTTTATTTCCCATTGCTGAAGTAGAAGCAATAATTTTTTATTTATTTAACCCTTCTTGACTAAAAAACTTGCCTTCACACTCCTCTGGTCACAATGCCTTTGTAGTTTCCTCGAAAAAATGCCTCCTAGCTTAAAAAACCGTTATTTTCTAAAATAAGGATTCAAATTCATAATTGATATTATTTTTTTTAAATAACTTTTATATATACCCTTCTCTTTGAAAGTGTGGGTCTCCCACATGACCACTCGCGAGTGGCCAACCACTAAGGGTACTCGACCTAGTCTAACTTGGCCGAGTCTTACTCGGCCGAGTTAGACTCGGTCGAGTATACATAGGTGGCATACCATGTTGTCAACCAAACCTCCAAAAACACATCAAACCCAGAACTTTGAACTTCTCCTATTCTTTTCTCTCCTCAAACTAGAAAATGTCAAAAAACTAAAAGTACCCTTTTCTAGATCTCAAAACTATGATTCTTGAAATATAAATTTTATAGTATTTCACGTACAAAACATTGAACAAATTTGCTAAAGACTACATGTAGGTGTATAAAGTTTTGATAAGTCGTTAATTCGGAAAATATAAAAAAATTCTAAATCAATTCAAAAATTTTATAAAATAATAGATAACACTAGAGAAGAGGGTCCTCTTCAATAATATGTAATTTATTTGGTTTTTGGTGTAGTTTTGATAGTGGAAAAATGGTGAGAGACAAAAATTGTTGATTTCAAGTAAATTCAACTTTGAATACTTATAATGGGCAAACTATACATCGAAAATACTTCTTTTTCAGCACTAGATATACATGTCATCTAAAACATATTCTTAAATAGGAGGAAAAAAAATGTTTTACTTATAATGTTTTGGTGGGAAGTAAACTCCCTGATTTACAGTATTTTTTCAGGAAATGAAAAATAGACCTAAAAAATTCAAAAAACATATTAATTTTGTTTTAATTTTATTTAAAAAAATTATAGGTATATAATTCATCCTATTTCAAACATTTCATCAGTTTATATCATCTTGAAATTCTAAGCAGAAATGTGAATTTTATAACCTTGAAGTTTTACATTTTTGGTGTTGTTAACCTTTTCCTTTATAAAAGGGTGATGAATTATTGTGCTTTTACCCAGTAGCTTCAGCGAAGGCTTCTAATGACAAGGATGGTGAAGATGATGATGATGAGGATGATGGCATTGCTTTTTGTAGATGGGTTGTGTGGGGTTTTGGTTGTTCAGTTGCTTTTTCCTTATTCACACGCTCTACCTGGGATTTGGAGCACCATAGTCTTTCAACGGGATTGGAGAAAAGCTTTTCTATTTTTAGGCAAGCTTGGAGTAGAGTTCCTTATCAACATCAGGCTGGTCTTATGAAATCTCTTTTGGAGTTGCTACAGGAGATCTTAGTTATATTTGGTCTTTTGCTTGTGAGGATGCCTTCATAGTTTTTTGGCCTTCACCTTCTACTTTGGCTTGTCCCCTCTTCTCAGGCTAGAGGTTTGGTATCCTCTCTATGTTTGATGGCTTCTTGGGTGGGGAAGAGCAGTGTTTTGGTATTGAGTAGAGAGGAGCGAATGTGAATGTGGTAGTTGGCGGCCATGGTTCTCTCTCTCATCATTTAGGTTGGATTTGTGGTGGCTAAGTGGCCTATTGTGGTGGGTTTTTGTTGTGGGTTTGAAATTCTCTACTTCTTCTAGAGGCTCTTCTTTCTCTCCTCATGTGGCTCTTTTGCTTGTTCTATTGAGCAGGACATGTTTCATATTGTGGATTATGATTTCTCCTTGTTAATAGTGGGCGATGAGTCTTTTGTGGTGCTATTTTTGATTAAATATAACTCATTGAATGTTTGAAGATGACAATTTGATGATCATCAAGATGCAGAAAGTAAATTCAAGGCATTAAATCACTTAATGCATTGTATTATCATTGATGTCAACTTGATATAATCTGATTGGTCATATACTTAATGTCATAGAATTCAAGAAACCAAAGAGATAAATTTCATTTTATTGGTAAACATAAAAAACCAATGTACATTGAGTGACAATAAGATTCTACGGACAATGCACACCGATAGACAGAGAACCCCGAGAAGTCATTGTGTATACTGAGCATAACAACCCCAAGCATAACTGAAGTGAACCATAATTAGTTCACTGTGTTGACCGATGGAAAACAACGATGGATAGTATTGATGCCCGAGGAAAAATAGAGTCAATGACTAAGAAAAATAAGAGTTGATCACCGATCTGAATGGAAGTTACGAAATGACAAAACACTTAGCTTGTAGGAGCCAAATATAGAGTTAACTGATTGATTGATTCATTTTTATCAACCAGTTGAACTGGAGGTTTAAAGCTAGTGTTATTCCATGTTGTCAAAGAGAAATATACAAGATAAAACTATATCAAGGCTTTAAATATTAAATCTATGCATGGCGAGATTTGAAGATCAAGAAGGAATCTAGGCCAAGAACAAGAAAGACAAGGAGATGAAACGGTGGACTCATGTCTATATAAAGAGACAAGTAATTCATTATGAAGTGAGGAATGTTGAGTATAATTTTGGTTAAGATAGAAGTCTTCATACAGATGTGATCATACAGGCTGAAGAATAGAGCCAAGAATTATGTAGATACCGAGCAACGTAGAAGCAATAACATTCACCGATCAGACAGAAGGGAAGCAAAGGAATAGAAGAGAATATTGATCAGAAAGGTATTGTGAACTTGCAAAAGATCTGAAAATCTGCAAAGTAAAGATGTATTAATGAACAAATCATTTATTGTTTTAGTTTAACCATTAATTCAGAAAATATCTTAACCAATTGGGATTTAATAGTCCTTAATGTATTGAGATGCTCAAGATTATCAAAAGGTTTTTACTTGTTGACAACATAGTGAATGCACAAGGTCAAAATACTAACTAATGGCTTTAAATCCTCTAACAAGGTCACACTTTACAATGTGATTGTAACCCTTAACAAGGTTGGCTCTTCACCGAGCTCACTTCAGATGAGTGAAAAATTTGGGTTACCGTCCCTATTGTTTTTCCCTTAAACATGTTAAAAATCCATGTGTCAAATGTGTATATAGTTCATTTATATGATGTTTTTCTTTATACATTAATAAAATAGGATTCATCGATAAACACTAAGTTTAATTATTGTTATTCGGTAAAGCTTAGAAAAGGAAAAATAATAGATTCACTAAGCAGTATAAATTTGATAGAATTACATAAGACATACATCTTGAAGGAATGAATGACAGCCGAGGATATTATTTTGGAGATATAAATGTTTGGTTGAGTTTTTGGATTAATTTTTGAGGCCATGAATTCACCGCCCCCCCTCTCAATTATTGTAACAATTGGTATCAAAGCTACTGTGCTTGGAAGAGAGTTTCAAGACTCAAGATAAAGATCACAAGATGAGTAAAATAGATGTGCCTAAGTTGAACAAAGACAAATTTAATATCATGAAAAAGTAGGATAAGACTCCACCTCTCAGGTATTGGAAATGATGTCACACGATACTTGGATACTGAATTTGTTTTGCCTACTAGACCTCTGAAAGTTGAGAAAAACATGAACACAATTCTATGATGATAGAACTTGCTTCTTCACTCTCCGATGCTGAATTTCAAGATGTCAAATCATGCACCACTGTAAATAAAATGTAGGATAAACTCAAGCTAGTACATGGAGGAGATAAAAATGTGTTGAGGGCTAAAGCTGAAAGCCTAAGAGAAAATTTTGATGAACTAAGAATGAAAGAAGGAGAGAACATCACTCAATACAATTGTAGAATCAAAGAGGTTTTTAATGCTATCCAAGGATTAAGAGGTGTACTTGCAGAAGAAACAATGGTAAGTAAAATTATGATAACCTTACTACCTGTTTGTGCTATAAGAGTATCTCCAATTCAAGAAATGAGAGCAGTAGAAAATAACACTATTACTCTTTATACTTTGATTGGTAGAAATATTTCATTTGAGATGAACAACTATGAAAATAGTATTTTACCATTTATTGAGTCTGCATTCAAATCTTCTCTAAAAATAAGTAAATTAAGTCTTAAACACATTATGTGAAATGATAGTGAAAGTGATAGTGATGAACAAGAACTTGATGAAATTGAAGCACTAATGGCTAGAAGATTGCAAAGAGGCTAAGGTCAATACAAAGGTAAATTACCATTAGTCTATTTTAATTCAAAGAAATTGGACACTTTGCTACTAGATGCCCTAACAAGAGAAAAGATGAAAGAATCAATGACAGATCTTATGAAAAGAAGTATGAAAGAAGTGATGACAAGGATTACCGAAGCAACCAAAAATATGACAGAAGAGATAACCGAGATTACAAGGACAAAGGAAAGCAAGCTTGTTACCTGGTTGAGAACAAAGCTGAGAATACTGACACCAAACTTGATGAAGCTATTGAGGTTGTATTTTTTGTTATGAAGGATGATTTAGATCAAGAAGAAAGGTATGTATAAAATACACTTGAATATCTAAAGTTATAAAAAATGATGTCTAGATTATTGATAGTGGCTATACTCACCACATGAATGGAGATAAGAAAAAGTTTGAAACTTTTGAATATTATTGGTGGATCAGTTAGGATGGGTAATGACTCACCTTGTCCAGTTGAAGGAAAAGGGACAATCATGTTAAATAATATGATCATATTTGAAAATGCATATTGGGTAAAATGACTTAACTATAATCTATTAAGTGTTTCACACTCAAATAAAACAGGACACCGAGTTACATTTGAGAACAAAAATGCAAAGATCTATAATGAAATAGGAAGGTTGATCAGTACTGGTGAACAAACAGAAGGTAACCTATTCTATCTTGATAATAATGAGACCACTTGTTTACTGGCTAGAAATGAAGACATTTGGTTGTGGCATAAAAGGTTATGTCATGTGAATTTTGACAAAATGGTTAGGATAAGCAAGAAAAGAAAACTAAGAGGCTTACCAAGAATGTAAAAACACAACCATGTCATGTGTATGAATTGTCAAAAAGGGAAAATGACAAAGTCTAGTTTCAAGATCAAAACCTATAGATATAATGCTATTCTAGAGTTAGTACATACTCACCTATGTAAACCCATGATAACAAAGAGCTATTATGGTGATAGATACTTCATTATATTTGTTAATGATTATTTTAGAAGGATGACTATTATGTTCTTAAAAGAGAAATCAGAAGAAATCAAGATGTTCAAATGGTATAAAGCTGTAGTTGAAAAGAAAAATGGAAAAGAACTGAAATGTCTAAGATTAGATAGAGGACGAAAATTTATTTTTGATGAATTCACTAACTTCTGTAATGAGCATGGAATTCAAAGATAGGTTTTTGCACTGAGAACACCACAAAAAAATGGGATTTATGAAAGAAGGAAGATCAATTGTTGGTTGTGCCAGAACACTATTGATTGAAAAAGGTGTCACACAAACATTCTAGAGAGAAGTTGTTAGTACTGTTGTCAATACACTGAACTAAGTTCAATTCAAGAAAGACGCCAATAAGACACTTTATGAGCTATGGTATGGATACACACCAAATGTAGGTTACTTTATAATTCTTGGAAGTCAATGTTATATATTGAAATATGATATAAATGGGAAGCTTGAATCCAAAAGTGATAAAGGAATATTTCTAGGATATTCTACCAAAAGAAAAGCTTATAAATGTCTTAACAAATCCTCTAACAAAATCATTGAAAGTTAAAATGTCAAAGTGGATGCATTTGCAAAGAAAAATGATGAGGAAAGAATAAAAGAATTGGAAGACTACAATAGATTTGTCTACGTTGAATAACCTGACACTCTTCCTAAGAAATAGTGTAATGCTATCGAGCGACAGAATAATGCACCCAAGCATCAGGCTGCACACATCAAAAATTTGGAAAATGCTCACAATGCCAAACTAAGTGATGATGAAGATCAAAATAAAGGTCAAAATGATGATCAAAATGATGTACAGATATCTGAACCTATAACTGCCAAGTATGTCAGAAGACACCATCCGCAAGACTAGATCATAGGAGACAAAAGAGCTAGAATGAGAATAAGAAGTAAGTCACATAACACTAGATGTTTGATTTGTGATTTTGAGCCTAAATCTATCAATACTACACTTGATAATCAGGAATGGGTTAGTACAATGAATGAAGAGATTGAAAAAATTAAGAAGAACAAAACATGGACAATACTACCTAGACCATATGACAAAAATGTCATTGGTACCAAATGGATATTCAAAAACAAACTAAATGAGAATGGAGAAGTCACAAGGAACAAAGCAAGACTGGTATGAAAAGGGTATGCACAAGAAGAAGGCATTGAATATTGAGAAACATTTACACCCATTGCTAGACTAGAAGGAGTAATAATTATACTTGCTTATGCTGCTTACAAAGGATTCAAGGATACCAAATGGATGTAAAATCTGCATTCTTAAATGGAATACTAGAAGATGAGGTATACATTGAACAACCTGAAGGGTTTGTTGATCCTAACAAGAGGAACATAGTTTGTAGACTATGCAAAGCCTTGTATGGATTAAAACAAGCATCAAGAACATGGTATGAAAGACTTCACTCTTATCTCATTAGTATTGGATTTATCATAACAAGTGATAATAGTAATCTATATTTGAAAGAAGATACTGATAATAAGATTCTAATTGCTGAGATATTTGTTGATGATATCATATTTGGAGGTAATGATATGTTATGCAAATCATTTTCTGATTAAATGAGAAAAGAGTATGAGATGTCAATGTTTGGAGAGATCAAAATTTTCCTTGGTCTATAGATTCTACAACAGAATGAAGGAATCTACATCACACAATCCAAATACATCAAAGAAGTGCTAAAGATATTTAAGATGGATGATTCTAAACCAGTTGGAAGACCTATGGCACCCAGATGAAAATTGACAAAGGAAGACAAGTCAACCAAGGTAAATCAGACCTTATACATATCTATGATTGGCAAACTAATGTATGTTGTACATAAAATAATAGATATAATACATATAATTGGTATAGTGGAAATATTCTCTACTAATCCCAAGGAATCACACATGACTGATGTCAAAAGAATTCAGAGATATCTGAAGATTACAGAAGACTACGACTTGTGGTATAATAGAGAATGAAAATTTGAGCTACAAGTTTATATCAATTTTGATTGGGCTAGAAACATAGATGACAAAAAGTACAACAGTAGGAGCATTCTTTATGGTTGAAAGACTTGTCACATTGATAATTAAAAAGCAAGGTTGCATATCTCAATCTACTATAGAAGTACAATATGTGGTTGCTGCTAGAAATTGCTCTAACATTGCATGGATCAAGTGATTCCTGAAAGGTATGAATATAAAAATTCGTGAACCACTGATTATCTATTGTGATAATACTAGTGCAATAAACATCTCAAAGAACCCTATAGTGTATGCTAAGACAAAGAACATAGCAATAATGTATCATTACTCGAGGGAACAAGTACAAGAGAAAGAGGTGATACTGGAATATGTACAATCCAAATAATAATTAAAGTAGACATATTCACAAAGCCATTTTGCAAAATATAATTTAAGTACTTAAGGAATAGACTAGGGGTGCAACCCTTGTCTACTAGTCACTAAGCTGACTTGGAGGCTATATCAGCCTACACATTATTAGCTAAAAGAGCTTATCAAGAGCTAGATATCTACATTGGTTATAGAACAATAAGTTTGGTATGTAATTACATGTTTCACATTACATATTTCATATTGATATGATAGTATGTTGCCATCAATGCCAAAGGGAGAGATTGAATGTTTGAAGATGAGAATTTGATGATCACTGAGCTATAGAAATTAAATGCAAGGCATTAAATTAGTTAATGTATTGTATTTTCATTGATGTCAACTTGATATTATCTAATTGGTCATATACATATTTTCATAGACTTCAAGAAACCAAAGAGATAAATTTTATGTTATCGGTAATCATAAAAAGCTAGTGTACACCGAGTGATATAACCCTGAGCATAACTGAAGTGAACCCAAAGAAATTCATAGTGTTGACCGACGAACAACACCAATGGAAAATGTTGATGCCTAAGGACAACTGGAGTCAATGACCGAGAAAACTAAGAGTTGATCACTGATCAAAACTCGAGTTAGGAAATGACAACACTTAACTAGTAGGAGATAAATATAGAGTTATCTAATTGATTGATTTTTTTTTATCTACTATTTGAACTGAAGATTTAAAGCTATTTTTATTCCCTATTGTCAAAGAGAAATCTATGGGATAAAACTAAAGCAAGGCTTTAAAGATTAAATCTATGCATGGAAAGATTTGCAGATCAAGAAAGAATTTACACCAAGAACAAGAAAGAAAAGGAGATGAAATCGTGGAATCATGTCTATATAATTCTGGTGAAGATAGAAGTCTTCATACAGATCTGATCATACAGGTTGAAAAATAGAGCCAAGAACTGCAGACACCAAACAACATAGAAGCAACAACATTCACCGAGCAGAAAGAAGGCGAGAAAAGGAATTGAAGAGCATATTGATAAGAAAGGTATTGTGAACTTACAATAGATCTAAAAATATGGAAAGTAAAGTTGTATTAATGAACAGACCATTTACTATTTCAGTTTAACCATTGATTCAGAAAATCTCTTAATTGAGTGGGATTTAACAGTCCTTAATGTATTGAGATACTCAAGAGTATTAACATTTTTTTATAGGTTGCTAGCCTAGTGAATGCACAAGTTCAAAAGAATAACCAGTGGTTTTAAATCTTGTAACAAGGTCGCACTTAACAGTGTGTTTGTAACCTTTAACAGGGTTGGCTCTTCACTGAGCTCACTTCAGAAGAGTGAAAATTTTGGGTTATCAGGCCCAAGTGGTTTTTCCCTTAACATGGTTTCCACATTAAAAATCCATGTGTCAAATGTGTATATGGCTAATTGCTTTGATTTTTTTCTTTACACTAAGTTTCATTGCTGCTATTTCTTAAGCTTAGAAAAGGATAAACATTATTTTCACCAAGTAGTATAAATTTGATAGAATTAAAGGCATACATCTTGTGTGATTGAATGATAACTGAGGATATTATATTGGAGATATCAATATTTGGTTGAGTTTTTGTATTTATTTTTAAGGCCACTGATTCACCCCCTCTCTCATTTATTCTAACAATTTTGTCTTCTGGCCAGGTGGTTGCTGGCAATTTTCAATGGCCCAACATGGTTGTTTTAGGTTTTTGGTTAAGGGTCCTTTCTATTGGTGCCTATGATTTATATTGGTTTTATCTTATATAACATAGTTTTTTTCATGGTTGGCTTCACCCCTAGAAGGTTCTTATTGAGGTGTAATCAACCCCTATTGAGGTGGGGGTTTTTCTAGTGTATTATAATTTGAGTTTGGCCCACTCTTCTTCATTTTCCCTCTCACTTTTCTTTTATACCTGTGAAAAATATTCCTATAGAGGTGGATGTTGGCTTTTGGGATGTGGTGAAAGGTGGTTGTTTGTGGCTTCTCTTTGTTGTGATGGCCTGGTTATGAGGCTAACTACCTTTTCCTTTCTTGTATTTTTATTCTTTGTTGATCCTATTGAGGTGGAAAGGAGTATATAAGGAGATTTTTGGATTGATTGGAGGGATGTTCTTCCTGCTAGAAACATTTTGGTTATGGGATCCAAGTCAAATTCCATATAGGTTTGGGTTGCGTTTCAAAACCCTACTAATTCAGTGAGTTCTTTTGTGCATAATATTTTGAAGCTTCTTCTAATGGTTAGGGGAGTCTGTCAAAACCCTATGCAAGTTTGGGGAGCCTTTCAAAACCCCATGATGGTCTTGGGTGCCATGCAAAATCCCATTGGTTCATCATATTTTTTATTAATGTTTAATATTTTAAGGCTTCATGTAAATTTTAGGGGAACCCTGACAAAACCCCATGTTTTTCCTCCACGGTGAGGTTATTATTTATTGGAAGTTTCAACTTTGTTTGGAATTCACCTCATGGCTGATCACTCAGTTGTTCAAGCTATTGGTTATGGCTACGGGAGCTTTCCAAAACCACTTATCATATCTCCCACATTATAGGTGCTTAGAAAAACCCATGGTTTGTTGTATTTAAGGTTTGGGGAGCCAAGGAAAATCTTGTCATGTTATTGGTTAGGTTTAGGGGGCTACTATAATGTAACACAATATCTCAGGCAACTTTTGGTTTTAGGTGGGTTCCACATCCCTCTCAAAATCTTGTTCTTAATGCATTTCAGGGCCCCATCAAAACCTATTTTACCCTTAATAAATTTTTTTTTAAAGGTATATTGAATTATCTCTTATGACAGTATTATTAACATTATTAATATGTTTCATTTATTGGCTTCTGCATCATTTACTAGGATATTGAAAATTCAGACAATAGTCATGACATCATCACCATTCCAAGTGATGACTTTGGGATACCTCAAACACCCAAAAATAAAAATGATAGTTCAATTTCTATTACAGACTCCAGTGTTTGTCAATTGAAAAGGTCTCTATCACAGTGATATCCAGGCCCTCTCTATCAATATAGACAAACTATCATGATACAGTTCTAGAAGTTAGCCACACATGTCAACTTGTATGCCATGTGGAGACCCGTGAATTTTAAATGATACATATATTCCCTAAAATGTGTCAAATTCTAGAGGCATACTGCATTTGCTATGAAAATTGCGATATGATGAACAATTCAGAATGAGAAACTCATCTGCTCTAAAACGTGGTTTCTACAACTTTGCGAATGCCACATGGAATCCACCTTCCAACTAAATTGTAACGAGTTGGTTAATTTTTTGTATTATCATTAAAACTTCTTATATCAATAAATGGAAGCAATTTTCCTAGGCATTCAACGAAAATATTAAATTAATCAAGAATGACTCATTTTGGTGTGCTCAACAATATTAGCCAAATGATCGACATAATGTACAAATACTATGTTTTGTTTGATAACAAGAGTATATAGCATAGCTTGAGCTATGATGTAATCCATACTCATTATATTATCCTTGTACAAATTCTCCCTTGGAATACAACATCTTGTCGTATAATGTTGGCATTTCCTCAATTTGAAACAGTCTTTAATTTTTACTTGTTTATTCTTTTTTATAAAACACTCTACACAATTATTTTTTGTCAAATTAAAAAACCTAAATGGATATGATATAAACATTATGATATTACATTAAAATATATCCAAATAAAAGATCCTGTATTAGATTAAATAAGTCTTTTGGAGTGTTCCTTGGTTAAGTTTCTTGTTTTGCAATGTCAGGGAAGAATGAAACCAATGCTTAACTAACTTTACCCTAAATTGGGTTAGGGTTGATTAATTCTTTGAGAAGTTATTGTAGGATAAGTCTATGTCAATGCAGCACCCAAAAATGTACCATTTCTTACAATTATTAATAAATTAAAAATTAGTACACAATAAATTTTTTTAATTAATTAATAATTAACAATCTATTGAAGAAAGTTTTCATTGAAGTCAGAATTAATACAGGTCACTGGAGGTAGGTCTTAAATCACCGTCAAAAGATACAATATCGACGTCCATGAATATTTTTTATTGGAGTTTTTTGCCAACTACTTTTTTACTCTACTTGATTCAAGGTAAATAAGATTTTTTGTGCTTACAGAGTTAAAAATGCTATATCCTTGTAGCAATTATTGTTTACAAATTTTTATATGGACTTCTTAAAGGTTTCATCAACAATACAACCAGGGGACCCCAAGCCGAAACCCCCAAAAAGGATGCCCAAGAACAACAGACATAGGGGTATATTAAATTTCTAAGATTATAGGGTTTTTAAATATGATAAACCTCCACTTTAGGAAAGTTAACTTTTATGATAAAATAAAGAGGGGATTGAATTCATGAGACGAACAAAGAATTTTTGAATGAAATATTTTATTAATATTATTTAAAAAAAATAAGGAATTAAATATTCTATAAAAAGTATAATATAGTTGAGCATTTTAAAATAAAATTTGAAAAACCTCAAAGCAAGAAATTTTTTTTTGGCAATGTATTGAATAGAACAATGCATGTCTTACTTTCATTGTCTTTCGTGGGAAAAAAAAAGAAAAAACTTACAGGAAAAAAACACGCGAGTGGACTACTCGTAAGAGAGATAACACACAATCTTAGGTTATGATAATGGATTCTTAAAGGCGTCATTGTGAACATTTTACCAAATATAAAGATAAACATAATTTTGTTGAAAACAATAAACAAAATCCTGGAAAAAACCTACATCATTGACAATACTAAAACATGGAGTCATATAAATTTGAGATATATAGCAATAACACAAGACTGCAATTGCTAGTGCAGTAACAACACCAGGATGGCCCTCATTTAAAAATCAGATCCTAAATTAATAAATCGATTAATACAACTCATCATCCTTTCAACCTAGATTTTATGAAATTACAGCAGGAGTGAATGCGTAAATTGTCGGGTGGTGCAGCCCAATCATTCTCGCAACTGCTCTACCTGCTCTAATAGGAATATGCCCTTCCTCTCTTGCAACCATAGATCTTGCAAATAGCCTACTGTTAGGCTTCCTTGGCTAATTTCAAAAGTGATAGAAGTAGGTGGGAAATGAGAATCCCTCGATTGAAATTAGATTTAGCCTACAAAGGTGAACCACTATAAATTATTGTTTTCTTTCTCTGTGTATGTCTTTAGACCTCTAGAGCGTAGGGATTACAAAACTCAAGGATGCTAGAGAGAGCCTCTTGTTCAAGTCTGTGAGTGATTTAGAAGTATCTGGAACGTTTGAGAAGAAATTTTTTGATGATTTATTATTCCACATTGTGGAAGTAGAGGCAGAGTGGAATGCATTGCCTGCAGGCTCCTCTCTCACGCCTTTGATCCTAGGAGTTGATTGTCATTATGGTATAAAATATGATGGCGTTGTTTGCCAAGAACTTGAGGATGTTGAAGATTTTGAGGTGGTTGGGATTCTAGTAAGTTTTTTTCTTCATGAAGAGAGGGGAAAGTGTCAAGAAGATAATTCCAAAGGTAAGGTCATTGAGGGGCCAAATAAAGGCATCCTGGAGGAGACATTTTTAAATCCTCACAATTCTATTTTTTCTAGTGATGGTCTCTCTAATAAGGTGCAGGTTGCTCCGGCTATATTAACTCCACCATATTTAATATTAAATCTGATTTTAGATGCTCGAATAAGGATTGTAAAGAAGGGGAGCATGTTAGCATGTGATTTTATTATGAGTGCATATAAGGGTCTTTTTGTGGATCACAAAGAAGTATGTTTTGAATTTTCTGAAAGTAATATTTTTATTTATGGACTAATGGGAAAGTTTGTGCCTAATTTTTTTGTAGGAGGTGATATTTTTGACTCCGATATAATGTGGAGAAGCCTCATTTAGAGTGTGCTAGAACAAAGTTTGACAGTGTTGAGATCTTCTCAGGCCAACTTTTTATGTGATCAATAAATCAAAATGGTGGGATATCTCTGTGTTTTTTCTCTTCTATTGGTTGGTCTTCAAGTGGGAGATTGTTGGGTGGTGCAGCCCAATAATTCTTGTAACTTCTCTGTCTGCTCTGATAGGAATATGCCCTTCCTCTCTTGTAACTGTAGTTCTTGCAAACATTCAACTGTTAGTCTTCCTTGGCTAATTTTGGAAGTGACAGAAGTAGGTGGGAAAGGTGCTTGTTTTTCTATATAGATGGCTATTGTTAAAACAGTGATAGAGTTGTATGTGAAAATAGAGATTAAATAAAATTTGAGAATACCTCCATTGAAAGTGGATATAGCCTAGACAAGTGAACCACTATAAATTATTGTGTTCTTTCTTTGTGTATGTCTTTGGACTGCAATTCTATTTTTTTCATTTATTCTGCATTCTATTTAAAATTTGAAATCAACATAAATGTCTTCCAATTACTAATTTCAATATTATTTTGATCAGTAAATAATTTCAATATTTTAACATTGATTTGATACTTAACTGTTGGAAGATTTGACCTATGTTGGCAGAAAATTTTGTTCTCTAAATTTTAATGTTGAATGTTCGTCTATGCAAGTAGCAAAAAACAAAGAAACTTATAGTAATAATTTATCCACACTTGTTAATTTGTTCACAATGGTTTCCGAATGAAATATATGTACAGATTCTGAAAAAAAAATTAATGTATAGAAAGTGACTTGCCTCAAGATTCTACACTAAAATAGGCAGAGATTGCCGAAAAATATTACGGAACTGAGAAAAGAAGACATTTCTTTAAAACGAAATGAACAAAACCCAGTCTTCCTACAACTGCTACTTAAAAATCTAAAAATATGGGGGTTTTAGACCTTCTTGATTCTTGATCTCATAACAAATTATTTGCAATCATCTCAATGATGAAGAGTTCACGATTATAATTAGGCAGATTAAAGGTCATATTTTAGCATTTGGCTTTCATAAAGGTTAAAAACAAAAGTTGTTGTTGAATTTATAAATACTTACTTATTATCTTGAGTACAATTTATACTTCTCTACATCAATAATATTTTTTTTTCCATTATTGAATTTGCATAATGCAATAATGCATGCCCTTCTTACCTTGTTTACTCTTTTTTGAAGTTTTGTTATCTTGCAGCAGAGTTGTGTTTAATTTTACACAAAATTTTCAAGATTAACACCATTTCCATTATCAGCTGCAAGTTCTTAAAATCCTTATTCCAAGAAATCATGAAACTCTCATAATTAGGTTCTTTAGCATAATTGTTACAATCGCTCAATTAATTAAGCTCTAAAATATTAGGACAAACTTTTTTTGTGCATTTGAAGAAACAAGAGCAACATAAGTAGCCTCGTATCAACTTATTAAAAATAAGTAAGCCAATCAAGAATA
>MU225716.1:40398-59749 GCA_018584345.1 Thuja plicata
ATACACGTGTGTATACAATACACACGTGTGTATATACACGTGTGTATACAATACACACGTGTGTGTATATACACATGTGTGTGTATATATACACATGTATATATACACATGTGTATATATATACATACCCACATTTAAAAAAAAAAAGATTAAAAAAAGATTTCAAAAAAATTAATAAAAAAATTAAATTTTGAATCCACAAAATTTCTTATTCTCGAATAAGAATAATTCCAGCTTTTTTTTAGAATTAACTAATGCAAGCATAAGCCCCAAAATGGGGATTAGTTTTTTAATTCTAGAATTCAAAAAATGCACCAAACAAAGAATTATTTAATTCGTGCATTATTGGCTGCCTATTCCAGGTTAATTCCAGGTGCCAAACGGGCCCTAAGAGTATAAACATAGGGAATGGTAATACACGGGAATCGTATATAATTGGTAGATAGTGTCAAGAAAGATAGGCTTTCCCATGAAATGGATGATGGGAAATAGTGTTGAATTGAAGATCCCTATGTAAAGCATTAAAGGCACTAGGATCGAAGCATATGCCCATTAGTATTAGATCCAAGAGCATAGGTATACGAAGGCATTCATTATCAGAAAGTTCTAGTGATTGTAAATTTAAAAAAAGGGTAATTTAATGCAGGACAGGACATGACACCCCATGTTGTAGTGTGCAAATGTAATGTTAAAGCGAGGAAGACATGTTCCCAATATAGTGATATATAAATAGAATGTATTAAGGAAGGCGTGGTACTTTGAATGTGAGACTATCTCAACAAGAGAACAATGTATGAAGGGGAAGGCATTGTGCCCTGAATGTAAGCGAGGAAGACATGTTCCTAATATAGTGGTATATAAATAGAATGTATTGAGGAAGGCGTGGTAATTTGAATGTGAAAGTATCTCAACAAGAGAGCAATGTATGAAGGGGGAGGCATTGTGTCTTGAATGTAAAATTATGTCGATGATAGAATAATGTATGAAGAGGAAGGCAATGTACCTTGAATGTAAAAATATGTCAATGAGAGAATCATGTATGAAAGGGAAGGTATGATGGTTGTAGTTTAGGTTCACTTCGAAGGATACAATGATGAGTACATGAGACTGGGAAAATCACAATATCAACTAATATACATGATATACAAATAAAGCTATGACATTCAATAAGCATATAACAATGAGTACTCAAATTATTTGTGATAACTCTTGGAGTATGATATCATGAGGTAGGTTCAATAAATGAATGGAAAATGTGTTGTATTCCCATATAGCCTCCATATGTAATTTCAAGAGTGTGATGTATCAATTAAGCATCTAACAAGGTATGATAAAAAATGGTCAAATAATATAGATCATGTAATAGTATATAAAAAACATAAAAAGTTGTCATAGACATACGAATAAATATAAAGGTAATGAAAAATTAATATTTTAATGGGGATACCTACAAAGGATGATATATTGTGGATGGTTGTACATACAAGGAGGAGAGGTTTTCCTAAACATTTTTTATGCCTATATATCTTCAATCAAGGGTGTTCGTGGTGGTCGGAAGGCTCAAAAAGTGTATTAGTTCCTTACCTTTAGTTTGACCTTCAATTGTTTGTAAAGGGTTTTGAGTGCCCTTCAGAATTTGCTTGTATCTTGAAATTTTTTAGTTTTAGTTTGTCTATGCTATATCTTTTAGTAGCTTTATGTAAGTGGTTTTCATATTCCAGTTAAAATCTAATTGTATTGGGTTTCAAGTCCCATTCAAACTTGTTTTACCTTTAATAAAAATATATTTTAATGGCAAGGGCCATAAAAGTATTAGGGAATACAAGAAAAAAGTTAAAATATAGAAAACGAGGAGATGGGCAAACGCAACTTGTGGAAAAAAAATGAAAAGTGGAAAATAAAATATATGCATAAAGATGACACAACAAGGAAGGAATGGATAGAAGTTAGAAATTTCTTTTCAAATTGCAGGAGAAAAAAGGAAAAATGTGAATAGGAAAGGAAAATGGTAATTAAGCTACCCAAGCGCTTAAAGGAGACTGTTAATAATCACAAGAAAAAGTATGGAATAAAGGAAGGTGGAAACCAATATGCCCCATACAATTGTTGAAAAAATAGAGTAAAAACCCATAATATAGGAGGAAAAATAGGAAGAGGAACTATACATGGAACAAGGAAAAAGGGATATTTCCAAAATCGAGAAAAAAAAGAAAACCAAACTATTATATGCATCGCTTGTTGCGTATTAGGTTATTTACATGTGGTGTATTTTTTTATTAAGGTAAATACATGTTTTGAATGGTACCCGAAACCATTTACATATTAGAGCAAAAGATAAAAAACCACAGCCCTTACAAACATCGAATGCCTGCTAAACATCGATAAGAAAGACCCTATTCAACCCTGGAAACCCAAAAAAAGGACCCAAAAAAAACCAAAAAATAGTTACCAGCACAACTTCTAGGAAAACAACCAGCACAAAATAGAAAGAGAAACTACTTAATACATTCAAAGTCTTTCTCAGTCTCTTTCTGCATGTCTTCCATCATGTCAATGGAGTCTTTGAGGGCTTTCAGCTCCTTAGGAATCTCTGGAAGTATCCTTTTAATTCTGCTTCTTGTTCTGGTTCCCAGCCCCGAACTCCCAGCTTTATCTTCCATTGTGAAAGTGGTATTCTCTAGCATGTTGCTCTCCAGATATGCATACAATTCCTTAATATTAAGCACAGAGACTTTTAGTCCATCATTGCTATGCTTTAGAATTATACTTATCATATGCCCATTGTGGCTGGTTTATCTTTCATATCTTTCAACTTCTCCACCAGGACAGTAATTATGGCTATTATCTCTTCATTCACATTGTTATTATTTACCTTCTTCAAAAGATCCTTTTCAAGCTCATCAAGCTTATTTTTGAAGGGCTCCATAGCTTCTTCCATCTCCTTCAAGTGCTGCTTCATTTCATTCATATCCTTGTTGATCCACTCCTCCATATTTGTGCCATGTTCCTCATTACTCTTTGGAATTTTGTCGTCAATGTCAAACTCGACATTAGGGTAGCCAGATTCCTTTCTCTATTTTTTCTTTTTTCTATCCCCAACCCTAAAATTTGGGTGCTCGTCCATCTCCTCCTTGTCTTTTCCCTCATTCTTATCTTCTTCTATTTCCTCCGCTTGATTTTCTTCTTCATTTTCCCTATTCTCCTCTTCCTCATTCTCAGTAATCCTCTCCTCATTCACATAGGTTTCCTCCTCATTCACAGAGTCATCCTTCTCATTCAAAAAATCCTCCTCATTGTTCTGAGGCTCTTCCTCCTCATTCCCAGACTCATCTTCCATTTTATCACCCTGTATATTCTCTTCTTCATTACCCTGAGGGGCAAGGGTTCGGTCTTTAAAATCCTCATCTTTTTCCAGATTTTCCTCCATCTTTCTCTTAACCCTCTTCTTCAAATCCACATTTTTTATTTCCATCTTAATCTTCTTCACATTCCCTTTAACCCGTTTAGGAATGGGTTCCAAGATGTGGTTCCTAGCATAGTCTACAATAAGCATTATTAACCCTTCATGCAGCATCAGATTGCTGGCCTTTTTCCTGTGCTCCATAATGCTATTGTTCAGAGAACTTAGCAGATAGAAAGGAAACGAGACTTTCTTGTTATGTCTAAAATGATTAACTAAAACAAAATTAAGATTGTATATTTTTGAGTAGCGCCCATCTAGAGTAAAATACTCTATCATGATAGTCATAATATCAGCCCAATGACTCTTAATCTTCTTAATATCTACATAATCTCCAGACCCTTTGCTAAGGAGAGCTTCTTCATCTTCGGACTTAGGGAAAATCTTAAAAGCTTGAGATCCCATACGCTTATTGTCCCTATAGAATTTCATACCTTCTATGGACAACCTCGTAATCTCAAAAATTATGCTCAACGCATAAAAGACTTAGCCCACAAATTCACCTTGCCATTTTTCCAGCCATCCGCAAATTTCTTGGTAACATCTTTATCCCATCCATGCAATTTTTCCATGTACTGAGTAACCCCTCCACGCTTCAACCTTCTCCAAAAAAATTTCTTCTGTTTCCATTTAGTGCAATCCATTGGCTCCTCCCTTTTCAAACTGCCTCCCATATTCGTAGAGTGAGCTTTTTTAATACGAGTGGGTAAAAACACCAGACTCTTTTGGTTTCTCTGTTTCAAGATGCTAGAAAATACTCACAATCTATGTGAGGTAACGTTCTTCATAATTTTTGCTTCCCTTGACTGACAACTTTCATTACCCTTGCGCTTAAGTGTCATGTTCATCATTAACTCTTGTATTAATTATGCCTTCATTATGATTAAGCTTATCGTACTTGATAAGACTTAAGATCTCAATATTGAGATCCACTTCCCCTTTCTATGATTGTGTGACATCATTATGGGCCCCCACATTTGCAAAGCAATTAGCCAGCTTATTTCCTTCACGATATACGTGGGAAATATAAGTTTCTTGAAACATTAGCAATAATGTTTTGATTTTATCATTTATATGTGGTGTGTTATGATCAATGAATTGGTATACATTATTTTATTTATGTATTTAACCTTATAAAGGAAGAGAATTGTATTCTCATTAATATGCCTAATGTTTATCTCTTATTTCCTATTAATCATTTAATTTTATTTAGTCGATAGGCTATTTGTTTGAATTTTTTCGTCGTGAATGTTGTCTCATGTTGATAAGTTGTCTAATTTTGGCAGCTAAAATTGGACAACATTCCAGCCTGGGAGATTCATATGATTGTGTGGAGTTTTCTAGCATTGGAAATTATCTAGCACCAGAATTGTCTCATGCTAGGAAGTTGTCTCACATTGGGGAGTTGGATTTGTTTGGTTGTGGTGTTTTTGTCCATACTTTTTCTTGGTGATGGTGACAGTACTTTTATTAGAAGGTGACGTTAATATACATGTACTTTAATTGTGATTCATGTGTGTTTCTTTGAAAATAGGAGCTAATTAAGATCTTTGATCCTCGGGTTTGATCATTTTGTTTGTGGGTAAAAGAAATTGGACAAATTTTGTTGTCGATGATGGCTATAAATTTTTGGAGAATCATTTTTTGGTGGGTAAGTGGATAGTTATTATACAAATGGAAATGACTCGTGCTTTAATTGTATGCTTGCAGAAGTAAAATTCATCAAGAGCTTCAATTGTGTTGTTTAGTCATTTCATTTTGAAAACTAGGAAGAGTTGTTTGGGTTTGTTATCAGTTGCTATTCTTCACTAGTTACTACTTTGTTGTTAGTTTGCATAAAATTTCATTTGAGAACAACTAAATTAGTCGTAATCCTAGTAAGTTGCATATGTTTGATGTTCTTGTTTATGTGGTGGTGGTTTAGTGTTAAAAAAAATGATTTTCTGGTTTTCTTTGTTCTCGTTTACTTTCTTTGTGTTTCCTTGTGTGTTTATATCATTTGGTGGATAGAATTAAACTTATATGGTAGATATGGGGAGTGTGGATGCACATTCCTCTGCAAAGGTTTCATTTGGTTTAGCTTCCAATTGTATTGGATTTTTTAAATGTTTATTTTCATTTAGAGAGAGTATTTATGTAGATGTATAGGCCATTTGAAGGAGTCGAAGAGCTAGCGGCTACCAAGTTAGAATAGATGATTAATTTACTATTAAATCCTTGGGTCATAGATACTCTTTTATTGCATGAAAACTAGTCAGAATGATCCCGTTGAATTGGATGGAATAATTTATGCAAGTCTGGTCATTTTGTGTGGGTTGAACTTAGTGTGAAGAATAATGTTGGTTAACCTATAGGTTACATTTGTTTATTGTTTTTTTAATGTATGGTTGACAACAAATTTACAAATAAAAGTCGAAATTATGTGTTATTTTTTGAAGTGTGTTATGACTGTGTATTGGTGCAATAAATTATATTTTGCCAACTAGCTTTAGAATGTATATGTGTTTTGTGGGTGATGTACAATATTTAAGATTTTTTTGTGGATCAAACAGAGAATATCAAAACTATGCACCTATGAGTTTACATGCTTCAAGAGTTCAAATAGTCGTTGGTTACAACATGTTATTGTTGGAGCTTTTCCTTTATGGGAATATTGTAGTGTAAGTGGTTGTTTTCAATATATATGTAAGTTGTCTGGGTGTATGAATAGAAATAATATGTAAGTGGATGTCCATACGCTTTGGATAATGTAGTGTGAAGACCGTTACAAGTTTAAACTTGATGTTTGCATATTGAGTGTGTTCTAATTTTTGTTTTCTTTTTGTGTCCTTATTATTTTGTTGAATTTTTTGTATGGTTTCGTGTGGTGCTCGTGTCTATCTATAGGGACCTTGTTTTGAAATAACTTTGTTTGGGTAAGCTTCAAAAATTTATCTTATATATAGAAAACATTGAAAGACAGTGAGTGAAGGATCCTTGTACCTTGTTCATTATCATGTCATTTAGCTACATTATTTATGTGTGTTACATTGTCATTGCATTGATACAGGATGATTGAGGTGGCATAATATTTGGTAGTATGTTAGAGGGGTTTTTGTGTTAAGATTCTCATAGGGACAACGACATTATGAGTTCATTTCACCTCTCTAGTCTTAGGAATTTGCAATGGGAAAGCCAATATGCTGACATTACCAAAGCATATGAAACTTTGTATGAGAATTAAGGGTGTGTATATGAAGGAGTTAAACTTTTATTTTAAAGAAAACTTACATCTCAAAATAATTCTAGAGTGTTTATACAAGATAATGTAAGGATGTTGTACTATCATAAACTGTAAGCACTTTAGGTGTGTACAATTTCATTATTATTTAGCACTCACCTTAGTGTCTTTTTTAAATATTAGCATGCATAATAGGAATTGATGTTGCACTTAATAAATACCTAAATTCAAATATGAGTCTCATGTTAATTAAATTTCATCAAAAATTAACGTGAGACCTTATTTCTAGGTGTGCTCCTTTATTATCTCACAAATTCAATCATTTATTTAATCGCATAGGCCCTATATTACCATTTGTGGCCCTTGTATTTTATCTCAGGCATGTAATCCATTATTCTTCATAATTTGACATCTCCTTGTTGTGTGGGACCTATGGTCTTGATCTCAATCCTGATTAGTGGAAAGAGGATACCCAAGTCATCTTCTTTGCTGATATTTTGCTTGAAATTGAAAATAGGGGTTGGTTGTTTAATTTTAGTAGGATTTGTGAATTCCCATTGACTTCCTTCAAGTTTATCCCACAATTTGGTATAAAACAAAGTATCTTACTTCATTTTGGTAAAATGAAACCAGTTTCAAGGTTGGCTCCACAATTTAAAGACATCCCATGAAGTAATCATTTGCAAATCAAGACATAATTACCAAGCATCGAGATCTAAAGTTTATTTTTCTACATCAAGAATTCAATCACATCAACATCAACATGAAGCTTTCAAAGGATTGTGAAGATGAATAGGAGATCATCGACTAGTGATTGGCTTGTACTCTACCTCTTAGGCTGGGTATGGTTTCTTTTTACCCTCAGATCTATACATTTGAGTTTCAAATCTAGACTTATTTACACACTATCAATTACTTTTGATTGCATATTCATATAGGGTTTTAATATATATAATTCTAGGGTAGATCTCTAAATTAAATTTATGCATTTTAGGTCATAGAAATTTTAGACATACTCTAGATTAATGATCATACACACAACTCTTTATTATACCAGCTATCCATGGAGGTGAGAATCACCAAAATCAAGGATTGAATAAGGCAAAATCATATAGCCACCCACACACATTTTTAGATTTTTAGGTGCACACAGATTTAGAAACAAGTACCAGTGTTAGAAAAAAGTTCTCTACTCTCTAGAATTTCCCAATCTTCCCTTTTTAGTCACAGTGATGTCTTCCTCCTAGAAGCATTCCAAATTAAACCCAAGCACATGTGTTAGCAGTGAGAGTTTAGATCCAGAAGCCTTCTTGTTTTCCTAGTTCTTAAAGCCATAAAATCAAATTTGTATCAAGGAAGCCCCTATTTGATTCACAGGTGCACACAAGTTCTCATATATTCTCTCTTGTACTTCATTTACAATTCTAGCAAGGATATTCATCTCTATATTTAGCTATTTTCATTTAAACTTTGCCTCTCCTATTCTCAATTCTAAGCAAAAAAGGAATAGAAACCTTAAAAGCATAGATATTCAATTTAATCTCTTCCATTTAGAATTGGTCAATCATATTCATGTTGAGGTGGCTTCGTATTCCAATGTTCCTTAGGAAGTGAGAATTGATCCCCATTGAATTCCATTTCCTGCTATACATTTTTGTGAGCCCAACTCATAACATTTCCACTTCTAATTTGGTGTTTAGATATGATTTTTATGCATTACATTGTACCATTTTATGTATTAGTTTTAATATTTGGTCTTATTCATTAGTAAAAAAGTCAAAAAATTATATATTTTTATTCCATATTTCATAGATCTAGTTCATTCTTGCATTGCATTTGCATGTTAAAAAATAAAAATACAAAAAATATTTATTTTCATGCATTGTTATCTATGTTTAGATTAGTCCATTTAATGTTTTATTTCTTTACATTATCCTATTGCATTATAAAATGTTGAATTTCATTTTACAAAGTAAAAGTGCCCTTGATAAGTCCTTTTGAAGTGATGAATTTGATACATTGAATGAATCCCTTGATGACTTCATCTTTATTAAGTCTTCCTCTATGCCTCCTAAGCCATCCTTTTGCCAAAAGTTGATTAATATGATCCAAATATTTAAGATCTATTTCAATTCCCTCTATGAACCTATCAATGATTCCTCTCCCAAAGTTACTCTCCCTGATAAGAACATGTTTATGCAAGAAGATACTTTTAACACTTCCCTCAATGATCTCCCTCTTTGGTATGAACCATTTTAGAATGATGTTGATTATTCTCTTAATATGCACCTCACCCATGAGAGTACCTTGGATAAAGAGGATGATTTTTTTTGGAAGAGGTAGATATGATTGGAAATTACCTTAATGAAAATTCACCTCCTATCCATTTAAATAACCTTCCCTCTTGAGATGAGGCATTGATGAGTGATGTCTTTCCCTCTCCTAAAGTTTCCCCTATTCTTGAACATACTTGGGAACAAGAGGATAATATTCTTGATTCCATCACTTCTACAAATGAAACCTTAGCACATAAGGATCCTAATCATGTCAACACTATTCATTTGTAATCCTAATTTCCTCCTTCAATTATTTCTCCAATACAAACAACCACACTGGATCAACACTTCAACATGATGATTGAGGAACATTAGATTTTAGACCTGCTTTCTGTAGTAAAAATAAAATCCTTGAATTTGAGACTCAAATCCCTTACTTTGACACATGCATGGATATTGGTTGGGACTCTTTAAATTTCAATCCAATTACACCTAAGAGTGACCCTTCTCTTTTTAACATTTCAAACCTTGATGATGGCCATGGTATATTATGTGTGTAACCAAGCATTGAAACCCATGAGAAATTTACATCACACTTGTACAAAGGAGCTCTAAGTTTACAACCTTCCCATTTTTTGAATCTATCTATAAATTATTATCACAATAAGAGAATTTTTTTTATCTTTTCAATGCCAACTTAATTACTCTTTAAAAAACAAATGAAAAAATAAAAAACACAAGAAAGACAATCCTTCCATTTGTATGTAGCATCAAATTCGTGGAAAAAGGCTAATGAATGTTATGATTTGAAGTGTAAAATTAAATAATTCATTGATTATGGTATGATTCAAATGACACATAAAAATGAATGGGACATTTTTCTTCTCATTTTATATAGTTCATCTAGGTTCCTATTATGTTTCTCCTCACTATGTGACATTGGTAGCTTATCTTTTGGGGACTCATTATCATTCATGATGGTACAATTTTAGGTGCAATAAAATTTGTGAGAAACGTAATATTTTTTCTTATTCCCTTTTCCTCACCCTTGGGGGGAAAGAGTACCATTTAAAATCTCTATTCTTTCTCAAGGACCCATTTTCTCCCTTTGTTGAGTTGTGTCTTTTATAACATGATATTGTTTTCTTACATAGAATTGTTTGTTTATACACAAGGATTCTTTCTCTTTTTCAGGAGGTTCACATCCTTTATACAACCTCTTATTTTATTGAAAGTGCATAAATGAAATTTTCACTTGTAGTGCATAATGTGTTTTCCTTTGCCAATTATTTCCTTACCTAGAAATTGGGAAGGTGTGTATACTCGATCCTCCTTCCTCTTGTTTTTTTCCTTTCTAAAAGATCCATTATCCCTTTTTTGACTTATTTATTTTATAATATGATGTCTTTCCTTGCATGGATTTGTTTTTTAAAAAAGGATCTTCTCATTTTTAAGAGAATTACATTCTGGTTTTCCTTCTTATCCTTGCTTGAAAGTGCATGTCTATTATAAAAGATATATTACTTAGGGTATATGAGGTGTTATATTTTCCCTTGTCTTCACCCATGGGGGGGAAGGTTTCATTTATAAAACTCTTATTCCTTTCTAAGGATCCACTTTCACTCGATTATGTGGTATTTATTTGTCACATGGTATCCTTTCTTTCATGAAAATGTTTGTTTGTGTAAGGGTCTTCTCTTTTTCAAGAGATTTACATCCTGGTTTACAACCTTTCCTTGCTTGAAAGTGCATGTCTATCATAAAAAAATACCCTTACTTGGGGGCTTCAATTGTGTCATCCTTCATCAATAATCCTTTTTCACCTAGAAATAAGGGGGCTAATAGGGCACACTCATGTTCTCCTCCCCCTCTTTGTCTCAAATATGTTATCTGTGTTCAAGAACTCTTGAAGGTAGATTTCTTGTAGAAAAAATCTCTTCCTTTCAAGTGTCTCTCTCCATAAGGATATTCTTTCACAATTATATATTCCTTGGATAAAAAGAGTCTCCCCTCTTTGCTAAGGTTATGGTATATTTTATTGTTTGAGGATATCTCATTATTGTTGGAATTGGGTATCCTTGTTCTATTTTACTTATGATGCCACCATAGTACTGTGTCATCACCATCAAGGTACATTATGTAGCCTAATAGATCCCTAAGGAAACTATGATTTCCTTAGGACTAACCACTCTCATAGATCCCTAAGGAGACTATACTTTCCTTGGGAGTGATCTCTCTCATAGATCCCTAAGGAGACTATTCTTTCATTAAGACTAATTTATCTCATAGATCCCTAAGGAGACTATGATTTCCTTAGGACTGACCACTCTCATAAATCCCTAGGACATGATTCTTTTCTTGAGATTGATTTCTTTCATAGATCCCTAAGGAGACTATGCTTTTCTTAGGACTGGTTTCTGTACTATATCCATAAGGAGACTACACTTTCCTTAGGATTGATTTCTCTCATGGATTCCTACAAAGACTATGCTTATCATGGGACTAGTCCTCTTTTTAAAAAATCCCTAAGGAGACAATTATTTCCTTAGGATAAGTTTCCCTATGCGTAGATCATTTTTCAAGGTAGAGTTGAGTAGCATAACACAACTTGCTAGACCATCAATTCCACCTTCACAACTTGATATCCTTTCTAAAGTCAAAGTAACTTGATGGAATTACCTACCTTGTCTAGTGGCTCCCCATTCTTCACAACTTTCCTCAAATTTTTATCCTTGTCAAAACAACCAGTAACTTCCTCAACATCTTCTTCAAATTTTCACTACAACAAAATGAGAAAATATTAAAATGACAATTTGAATAGTGAAGGTAAGCACTATTTAATAGGTATGTTTTCTAACACTTTAGTTACTTTTATTTCCTTTTAATTTATATACATTTTTCACCAAATCATTAATATCTTAAGCTAGAAAGCTATGATTTTGTTGTGCTAATATCCTGATTCAACTATCTATCTCTCCAAATTCTCTATGAACCATTTTGGGCTGATCTTACATCTAATTCATAGCATTTTTCTACATAATGATATTCACAATTTGATGCAGTAAACATGATACCATGTTTCACCTTCCTAGTTAGAAAGTCGAAACAGGGAGGCATATAACTACCCATGAAATCATCATTTTTAGTAGGCCTTAGGTGGTTTATGATTTCAAGGATTTAGAGAGTTTAGTTCATAACATTATGTTGCAGGTATTGTCACACTGGGGGCTTCATTCAACGACTTTGGAATATCTACTTTCATTTACTATTTATGTACTTTACCTTACATATGTATGTAGTGTCATATATCACTAAAGTGGGGGATAAATGTACCATCATAAATTGTAAGCACCTTACAAGTGTGTATAATTTTATGATTTTTTAGCACTTACCTTAGCATGTTTTCATTTTATCATGCATAATAGGACTTCATGTTGAACATAATGACCACCTAAATTCAAATATGAGTCCTATGATAATTCAATTTCAGCAAAAAAATGTGAGCCCTTATTTCTAGGTGTGCTCCTTTATTATCTCACCAATTTGATCATTTATTTAATCACATAGGTGATATCTTACCATTTGTGGCCTCTCTATTTCATCTAACCTTGTAACCAGACATCCTTTGGAATCTGACATCCCCTTTTATGTGGGACCTATGGTCTTGATCTCAAGTTTGATTAGTGGGAAGAGGACATTCAAGTCATCCTTTTCCTTGATATTTTTTTATTAAAATTGAAATCAGGAGTTGGTTGCTTAATTTTAGCGAGATCTTGAAGTTCATGTTGGTTTCCTTCAAGTTTATCACACAATGTGGTATAAAAGTAAGTATCTTACTTGATTTTGGTAAGATGAAAGAAATTTAAAGGTTGGCTCCAAAATTAGAATACATCCCATGAAGTAAGGTTCTGCAAATCAAGACAAAATTAGCAAGCATCAAAGATCTAAAGGTTATTTTTCTACATCAAGCATTGAATCACATCAAAATCAATGTGAATCTTTCATAGGATTATGAAAATGAATAGGAGATCATTGTTCGATGATTGGCTTGTACTATACATTGTAGTTTGGCTATGTTTTCTTGTTATCCTCATATATATACATTTGAGCTTTAGATCTAGACTTATTTACATTTTATCAATCACATTTGATTCTATATTCATATAGAGTTTTACTCAATCATTATAGGGATATTTCTAAATTAAATTTATGCATTTTAGCTCATAGAAATCTTAGACATACTCTAGATGCATGAGCATACACATATATCTTTATTAATACTAGCTATCTGTGGAGGTGAGAATCACCAAAATGGGGGGTTGACTAAGGAAAAACCCTATATAGCCACCCACACACACATTTTGAGATCTGCAAGTGCAGATGGGGTCAGAATAGGTGCCAATGATAGAAATAGATTCTCTACTCTATAGCATTCCCATATCTACCATTTTCAACCCTAGTTGTAGGGAAGAGGATGTGCCAAGTGATCTATTCCTAGGAAGAGGATTCCTTATCCAACCTCTTCCCTCTAGAAGTAGTCCAAATTCAACCTAGGCATAGGTGTTAGTAGTGATATTTTAGATCTAAATGCCTACCTATCTATGCACTTGTGAAAGTCATAAAATTAGATCTATATCAAGGTAGACCATATTTGATTCATAAGTGTGCACAAGTTATATTTTATTCTCTCTTGTACTTCATTTAAAATTCTAGAAAGGTTATTCATCTCTATATTTAGCTATTTGCGTAGAAATTTTACCTCTTCTATTCTCAATTCTAAGTAGTGAAGGAATTGAAGCCTTGAAAGCATAGATATTGTATTGACTTTCTTCCATTTAGAGTTGGTCAATCATATTTGTATTTTAGTGGCTTCCTATTCCAATGTGCCTTAGGAAGTGAGAATTAATCCCCCTTGATTCTCATTTCCTATTATATAGACATTATATTGGATTCTATGTCAAATGAGATGGTGTCTGTTGGTTCTGGACAAAAATAAAATAAATTTGTAAGCTGATTGTTTCCTTGTTTGATGTCTCTTGGATGTTTTGGGTCAATAATCAATTTTTATGTGTTTAGTTAGTTGATAATAAGTTTTTTTCATTTTAATAGGGTACCTCTGTAAGGAGAGTGTTGGGAGCAGTGTCAAAGGAGATTGCATGTGGGGATGGAGATCATGGAGAAGATACAGATTTTGTGAGTTAAAAAAGGATGTGCCTAAAACATGTTGTACACTTGATGAAATTCCATGCACTTGATGTATGTTGTTAATTTTACTCAAGAGTCAAACTGAATAGATTGAGTAGAGTAATCTCGAGTGCTTGCATTTGTATAAAAAACTTCTGTAAATTCAATGTTGGATATTGTATCAATGTAAATGATGTCTTAGGACTACATCGAAGCAAAAAATGAAAATAATGTAAGCTCTTATTGCTATATGATGCCTTCAAATGTTGTAGAATTTCAATTAATGATTATATTACTTAACTTTGTTCAAGAAATTTAAAGTTTATATAGGGAACTAGGAATGTATAACTAGCCCAATAAGTGGTCTTAATTAAGAGGGCGCAGTTAGTTATCATTTTTTCTTGACCTTGCAAAGTGAGAAACTTCTTAGATTCAGATGGTTGATTATTTGTTGATCTCTTGGACCCTTCAAACTAGGCATTGAGTCAGGTGATTAGCTATTTTTTGCACCTATGTACCGTATAAAGAGGATGGTACATGAATTCCAAAATCCTCTACTCAACAACTACAAAGACTTGGGTAAACATGGGTGTGTTGAACTGTGGAGCAGTAAAGGGTTGGGTTCCAAAATTTGTTAACTTGTCGAGTAGATTCAAATATTTAAGCATTAAAAAATAGGGTTGTTGTCTTAATTTAGAAAACATGGCTAGTAATAATTTTTTATTATAGAAGTGAAGCAAAAAAAAAGATAATGAGGTGAACCAAAATATAGAAAATTCAACTTCTTGATCATCCACTAACCATAACAAGGATTTTATTTTTTGCTTTGAAATTGTATCCAGATAACTTTCAATAGTGTGTATACAAAGTAAAATGGTTAAAGCTTCTATTCATTATGATTAATCCATAATATATAATCTAAAACTGAGTAACTATTTTCTTAAATAGGAATATTCCACTAGCCAATGCACATAATAAAATGAAGTTTCCACAAATTCAAAATTTGCGAGAGTATCTACATCATAATAAAATTGCGTAACAAACTAGAGAACCTGAAAATTCAAATTGTGTGGTCAATCCATACACTTTGATAATATAAGCATTATGAAATAGTGAAAACATTGTACATAAAACCAATAATATTTGTACTATTCAAAAAGACAGGACTACAACATTCCACAAAAATGTGTATGAATACGTTCTTAAACTATACAATAGATATAAGGCCCCGTTTGGTTGCTAGAATTAGCCTAGAATTGGCATTTGCTAATTCCAATTTTGTCCAATCCTCTATTTGGGAGTGCAAAATGAAAATAGAATAGGGAGATGTAAATGCTCATTTTGGCCCAAAATGAGCATTTACATCTTTGACTTGAAAAGGTGGAATTGGAATTTGAGGACCAAATTCCACTTTTCACAATCCCCATTTTTGAAACCCGTTAGGTCTGCATGCAAACAAAACCAAATTTTGGGTTCCACATTTTAGGGCATTCTTCTCACTTTCCCCATGTTGGTCGAAGGCAATTTGTGCAAAGTGGAGCTTGGTATGCTGTTAAAACCCACAGAGCAAGACTACGTTCTCCTCCACTATTTTTTGTGTTTGGCTAAATCTGACAAGGCACATGAACGACTCTCCTACACTATTTTTTTGTGTTATCAATGCAAGGTATGCAAGATTTTATCTTCCATTAATCTGAACATTTTTCAAATCACGTGGATGTGATTTAACAATTGTAACTACTACAAAAACACTACCCCTAGGTTCAATGCATGACCCCATAATGACATCATTCGCAACTATGGACCATATTCTCCATTTTATGCTTATATGTATGTCCATACCTGTTCCATAATTTACAATCTTATGTTGAATATGTCCCTTTTTTGGCTACTACATTGTAAAATGAATGGTGGATAAAGAAGATCAGATATTCTTTCACTATTTGCTAGAAATTTTCCCCTATTTAGGGTTTGTCCAGGTCACACAATTTGCATTTTGTCAAGGGTTTACTTTTTGTTTAAGCAAGATATAGGGCCTGAACCAAAAAATCCCTAATGCATTTATGCAAACACATTTATGTTAAGTAAAAAATCAACTGATAACACTAGAAAAACTGTCAAAGGAAGCCAAACACAAAGAGTCCATTGTTAATGAGCTATTCGAAAGTATCTCACTCTATCAACGCCTCTGGATGTTTATTCACACCATTAACAACCTTAAAATATGTATTTCTTCATGTCCTTTTATCTTTTGTTAATAATTTGTTCCCTTTTGTTCACTCGAGGCTCCATATTCATGTTCTCTATATTACACAACTTTGTACCCTTTTCCTTCTTTGTTTAGCTATTTTATTGTTATTATATATTATCTCTGACTGTCATGGTTCCGAATTCATTGTGTTTGGCTTTTCTTGGTTTATGATCTGGATATATTATATGATTTACAAAATAATTTCTATCGTGGAAATCCAGTTGTGTGAGTTTCAAAATATTCTTTGGATGTAAATATGATTTGCATTCATTCATGTTAGATAAATTTGTTTGTATGCTCTATGTTAATTGTTTGGTCTATAATACTCATGATTTGGTACATTCCTATTGCTTTAAAGTACAATACCAAGATATTTGGCATTGACTAATGTTGTTGTATAATATTGTTTCCTCAAATTGGCATTCTGATGTTCATGGAGAGTATAAATTTATTATGCTCATAATTTAACCACTAGGTTATTATTTTTTGCATGCTTATAACTCTTTAATAGTTGTCTACATGGTCCTTTTTGTTGTTTGAGGAGGTGCAAAGTTATGACTAATAATAACTTATTATCAACATGATTAATAATAAATTTTATTACATAGCAATATGTATGTGCATATATAAGTACCATATGTTAGAGTAATCAGTTAGTTTACTGACTCTTTTTCTCTTAAGCTATCTCTTAGGTGCATATAATTAATACTTTATATTAATTATATTGTGCAACCTAGCATTTCTATTTAGGGTTTGTTCACCTTATAGGCTGAACTTTGTATTGCTTTTTTCATAACTTAGAGAAAATATTATGCTTCTTCTTTTGAGCATCTCTGAGTTCTGCTTTTTCATCTTTGTGCTTCTACTTTGTATCAGGTCATTTGCATGCAGGTGTATTCAGGTTTTGTGGATTTGCATGTTTCTCAAATCCTACATGGTATCAGAGCCACCCTGTCGCTGCCTAGGTTGAAGTTTTTTGAAGCCTCGATTCAAAGAAGACAGCCACAGCTATTATGAGGTTTTTTTGTCACTTTGGAGGAGGCACAATCTTCTAGAGAAGATTGAGCAGAAACAGACTCTGCCATTGCGTTCAGAAGGCCCGGGAGAGTTGAAATCATACAAAGTTTGACTAGTTTGGCCTCCGTGAGCACAGGCAAAAAATTTTGGCCTCCTAGGGCCGTACGGCTCGAAAATCAAGGTCAAACCTCAAAAAAAAAATCAAAAAATGCATTTTTAAATCATTTTTAGGCGGGCCGCCACCGCGCCACCACTGCGCCACCCGCGCGCAGCTGCTGGCCAGCGCGCCGCCCTGCGGCCACTGCGCAGCCACCCGGCCAACCCGCCGCCTCCTCCCCGCTCGGCCGCCACCTTCGCCGGCTGCGCCGCCCGGCCGCAGCGCCACCCGCGGGCCACCCGAAAGCCGCCCAGCCACCACCACCGCCGGTGGCACCGCCTTGACAGGCCTGTGACGGTCAAACAGCCGTCATTTTTTTTGCAGTCTCTGTATTTTTCCAGAGAGTTATTTCTTTGAGAGGCAGTTGGTTTTTTCCTCATAACTTGAGCATACGAGCTCAAAATTTGGAAAATGAGATATTTTCGGAAAGCTCTTTCCGAGCTCTACATGATTCTGGAGGTTTGGTTTTTTGAATCAGTCATTTTGATTCTTTTTTTTAGCTTCAAAGTCAGTAGTTTGTTTCTGCACTCTGGGAATTGTATCTTGTGCATTCGATCTCTGTTTTGAGAAAACAAATAGGCGTTGGAAAGGTCTTGGAATGCTCTATCTAGATCCTTAGCCTATTTCATCAAATTTTTTACCAGGTACACAAGTTTTTTATCTGAATCATTCTAGCTCTTTCTGTCTTTCAGGCTTTCCATATTGTATTGGGAATTGGGTTTTATCAATTTTGGGGGGTGTTATTTCTTGCTTTTCTATTACTTGTATCAGAAAATCAAAACATTGTATCACATAAAACAAAACCCCTTCTACATCTTCTGTCTAGTTCTGAAAGAAAACATAAAAAAAAATAGTCAACGCACTTGGCACTATGGTAGACACAGCATCTGTTGAGCTTCTCACTCCACACAATTATCATGTGTGGAAGCCAAAAATTACCAGAATCCTCATGTCACGAGGTTTATGGTCCTGCTTGGATACAGTTCAGCCAGTTCTTTAGAGGCCTTATGAGGCTCTTATGCACAGAAACAGGATGGATGAGGCAATGGGCCTCATTGCTATGAATATTTCAGATGGGTTGTTGTTCCACCTGGATGGTCTTCCTACACCCAGGGATATGTAGGACAAGTTCTCCACCTTGTTTGGCACCATGGATCAGTTCAGGATTCTTCAGATAGATGCAGAGTTCACCTCTTTGGCACCTGACTCATTCACCAGCATTGAGGACTTCTTGATGAAGTTCAAGTCTCTTCGATCCATTTTACAGGTTACTGGAAAGATGAAGTCAGATGATGAGTGTATCTTCCTGATACTCTCCAAGCTTCGTGGTCCTTATCAGATTTTCACTTCTACCTTCTACTCCACTATGGATGCACTGGGTACTCGACATGTTATGCCCTCTTTTGAGACCTTCTGTGACAGGTTAACACGTGAGCAGTCCAAGACCAGTCAGATGGATTCTCTTACAGGTTCACAGTCACAGGCATTGCTTGCCAAGTCATCTCAGGACACACAGAAGCCGAAGCCAAAGCAGATATCTGATTCCTCTTTTCAGCACTCTACTGGCCCACCATCTTCTTCTAAGAAGGAGAAACAGAAGACTCAAAACCCCACTTGTTCTTATTGTCAGAAGGGGTCCTATGATGAGTCCCAGTGTTATCAAAAGAGATTTGATGGCTATGAGAAACAGATTGCAGATTTGCAAGCTCTCCTTCAAAAGAGCACTATTTCCTCTCCATCCTCTTCCACCTCACAGGGGTCTGCTTTTCAGTCTTCTGCCTCATCT
>MU225716.1:121165-134331 GCA_018584345.1 Thuja plicata
TTGATTAAATTATAATTAATGGGAAGAGGTATGTCCTTTCTTATAAATAATAATGAATAGACATGTCCCATGAAGGGACATGTCTCTCCTATCCTCATTCCCAATATAAATGAAAGAGAGATTGTTGGATTGGGAAAAACACATACAACATAGAGTGTTATTACATTTGCAGCTATCCTAAAAAAAAAAACTTAACAAATATTGTAAGTCATTTCATTGAAAATAATAGAAAGAAAGTGTTTCTATTCTAGCCATTATTCTGTTCTTTCAATTATCTATTTATTTTCTTGTTGTGTTGTGTGTGTTTGATTGAATAAGGGGAGTACCCTTCATCAAGTGGTATCAGAGTAGAAGTTCCAGCGTGTGTAGATAGATTGTTGAATGTGAGGTAGTTTGCACCAAGAATGTGGTTGTGTGTCTGATATATAAGTACTAAAAATACCTCCACGAAGGAACCACGGTGGAAGAGTTGCAGGTGTGACAGAAGAGGGTTTTAGATCCCTCTAGAGGTAAGTGCAAGCACTGCAAGAGGAGTTGCATAGAGGAGATAATATTATGGAATGAGATAAAAGTGAGGATGAATCTAAACATGGATAATTTGAAGAGGAGAAAGAAACGGTTAGGGATACTGAGGAAGATATGTTTTTGAGGGTCATTTCCATGATCAAAAAGAGAGAAAAGATTGAAGTTTCTACATTTTCTGGAAATATAAATCTGGAAGAGTTGATCGATTGTATCAATGATATGGAAGAGTACTTTGAGTATGAGGAAATAGAAGATCGTGAGAGGGTTAGATTCACAAAGGCCAAGCTAAAAGGTCATGCAAAAATTTAGTTGAAAGAAGTTCAATTGGAAAGGAATCGAAAAGGAAAGGAGATGATAACAAGATGGGATTGTATGGTGGAAAAATTGAAGAGACAATTCATTCCTATTGACTATGAACTTGATTTGTGGAAGAAAATGCAAGTGTTGAAGTGGGCAGGAAAATCTGTCCAAGAATATACAGAAGAGTTATATCGAGTCCTTATCAGACTAGGTCATTATGAAGCCAACAAGGAGAAGGTTTCCCATTACATAAATGGGTTGAGGCCCAAGTATTCAAGAAGAGTTTATAATGGCTATAATGTCTACCATTGAAGACGCATAGAGTTTTCTTTGAAGGTAGAAGAAAAATAGAATAATAAGTTCGAGAGCAAGAAAATTGGAAGAGGCCATGGTGGAAAGCCTAGTGGAAGGTCTTATGGAGGTCAAAATGAAGATCAGAAGAAGAATGATGATTCTAGTAGCAATCAAAATTAGAGAGGAAATAATTTCTATAACCCTCGCGATAAAAATAATAGAGATTAGAGAGGAAGAGGAAGAGGAAGAGGAAGAGGAAGAGGGAAAGGACCAGGAAGAGGAGGTTTTTTTGAGATGTTTTTCCATTATGGAGAAGAAGGACATAGAGCTTATGAGTTTCCACAACATCAAGGGAGGAAAAATATAATACGAGATGGAAATTCATGAGTTGCACATGTGGATGAAGATTCCAAGTTGTCACATTCTGAAAATTTTGAAAGAGGAGAGGTCCTTGTCACCAGAAGAGCCTTGTTGAATGATGAGAAGGAACTTGAGAAAAGGAAGAATTTATTTCGCACAAGCTATAAGTGTAATGGTAAAGTATGCAATGTCACTGTTGATGGTGGTAGTACTAATAACCTTATTTTGGAGGAAATGGTTGATAAATGTACGTTAGAGAGAAGAAAGCATCTAAATCCTTACCGTATTTCTTGGTTGCAGAAGGATCACAAGGTTTTGGTCAATGAAAAATGTTTGTAAAGTTCAAAATTGGAAACTATCATGATGAGGTATTATGTGATATTATGCCTATGGATGTGTTTGATCTATTGTTAGGGAGACCTTGGAAATTTGATCGTCATGTAGTACATGATGGGTATGCAAAAACCTATTCTTTGTCAAAGGATGCAAATCTAACACAAGCTGAAGCCATTGAAGGAAATAGATGAAAATGTATGTAGTAATGCCATAATATGTTTAGTTGATGGATGGAAGTTTCTAGAAGGCATGAAGAATGAGCATATATGTTTTTCTTTAATTCCAAAAGTTGATAAAGAGGAAGTAGAAGATGTACAAGTGGAAGTTGCAGATTTGTTGGATGAGTTTCATAATATTGTATCTAGTAATGTACTTGATGGATTTTCACCAATAAGAAAGATTAGTCATCAAATAGAATTGATACTTGGAGCCAGTTTTCCCAATAAGGCAGCCTGTAGATTGACTCCAACAAAGAGTGAAGAATTAAATAGACAAGTGCAAGAGTTGTTGCAAAAGGGGTTGATTCTCAAGAGTTTGAGCCCATGTGTTGTGCCTTTAGTACTAGCACAAAATAAAAATGGGGAATGGATGATGTGTACATATTCTTGGGCTATCAATAAAATTACTATCAAGTATAGATTTATGTTGTCGAGGATGGATGACATTATGGATTTCTTGAGTGGAGCTGAGTACTTCACAAAGATAGATCTAAAGAGTGAAAATCACCAAATCCAAATTAAAGAAGGAGATGAATGGAAGAGAGCCTTGAAGACAAAGGAGGGCTTGTATGAGTGGTAATTCATGCCTTTTGGGCTAACCAATGCACCAAGCACATTCATGTGAGTGATGAACAAGGTATTGAAAGAATTTCTCAGTAAGTTTGTTATTTTTTACTTGGATGATATTTTGATCTTCAGTAAGACATTGGAAGAGCATATAATGCATATTCATAGAGTCTTTAAGAATTTAAGGGAAGAGAATTTGTTGATTAACCTAAAGAAGTGTAGTTTTTTGAAGGAGTTAGTGTACTTGGGATTTGTTGTCTCAGCAGATAGTCTTAAAATGGACCTAGAGAAAGTGAAGGCTATCCTTTAGTGGCCTACTTCAACGAGTGCTAATGAGGTAAGATATTTTTATGGTTTGGCTAGCTTTTATAGAAATTTTATCAAAAATTTCAGTAGTATCTCTGGGCCCTTCGGTTGAAACCATGAGAGGGGATAGAAAACAGTTTAAGTGGACTACAATAGAAATAAAAAGTTTTGAGTTGTTGAATATAAAAGTTATAGAGCACCCTATTTTGGCACTTCCAAGTTTTAATAAGGTTTTTCAAGTAGACTGTGATGCTAGTGACAATGTCATTGGAGTTATTTTGAGCCAGGAAGGTAAACCCATTGCTTATTTTAGTGAGAAGTTGAATGATACCAAAATAAAATATTATGTTTATGATCAAGAGTTTTATGCTATATTCCAAGCATTGGGGAAGTAGAGACATTATCTTTTTCCTAAAAAAATTGTTTTGTTTACTAATCATCAAGCTTTACATTATTTGAATAGCCAAGGAAAGTTGAACCAAAGGCATTTATAATGGGTTGAGTTTTTGCAGAGTTACACTTTTGTTTTGAAGCACAGGAGTGGTAAGTATAATATGGTTGCAGATGCTCTGAGAAGGAGACATAATTTTATGATAGAGATGCAGATCAAATTTATTGGGTTCAATGAACTCAAGAGTTTATATCCCAAGGATCCTGATTTTGGTGAGGCCTGGAGAGCTTTCATAGAACCTGTCACTCTAGATAGGACAAGATAGTTGGATTTTATAATCCAAGATGGGATGTTATTCAAAGGGAACTAATTGTGCATTCTAAAGAGTTCCATGAGGGAGAATCTAATCAAAGTAGTGGAGGATTGGCTAGGCACTTTAGTCGAGATAAAATTATTTCTCTGGTTAAGGAGCATTATTGTTGGCCACAATTGCAACAAGATGTTAAGAAGTTTGTGTAAATTTGTAGATTATACCAAATTGCAAAAGGAAATAGGCAGAATACAGGGTTATATCAAACATTACATGTGCTAGAGAGAACATGTGAGGATATTAGTATGTACTTTGTTCTTGGTTTACAAAGGATGCAGAGAGGGCATGATTCCATTTTTGTGGTGGTGGGAAGGTTCTCAAAGATGGAATGTTTCATTCCTTGAAGAAAGACTAACGATGTTGTTCATGTGGCCTATCCCAATATATTTGGGTCCCTTTTATCTCTTGGTTTGGAGTACAATAGATTTAAATGCTCAAGGTGGTTTCCTTTGTATAAATGATGTTTATATCTACCGTAACCAACCTAGTTGTAATTTTGGTTAATCAATTTTATGTGAATAGACATGTGATTGTGATATTTGAAGTATAGATTCATGGTGGATGTGTATGGAATTATTTGGGATTGAATGTAAAGTTAGTGTAATATGAATGTGATAGAGTAGAGGTGGAAGAGTGCGAGTTTAACAGAGTTGTTGTAGTGTTTGATCAGAACATCATATATCTTTTCATTTCATCATTTTCTTGTGTCTACTACAAGATCATTTTTCTCTTTTGACAACTTGTGAAAATTTGTATCTTTCCCTAATGTAGTGTGCCTTAGCGTTGCATGTCCTTATTCAAGGAGAAATGCGCTTTCATGGCAATGAGCCTAAAATAAATATTGTAATTTGTTTTTGTTAGTAATAACTGAGAGGGGGGGTGAATCAGTGGCCTCAAAATTAATCCTTAAATCAACCCTTAAAACTTATTACCACATTTATAAGCCTCTAGTTATATTCAGTCCTACAAGATGAATACCTTGAAATACTTATATCAAATTACTTCTTGTCGGAATTCTTTGTAAAACCTTCTACTGTATGTTTACCGATAAGCAATTTTCTATTTATCGAAACACAGTAAATAACTAGTGTATACCGATCAATCCAGATTTACTTATGTGAAATGCAGAATAGTAAAGTACTGACTCATAGACACATGACACATGAATTTTTAATGTGGAAACCCTATTAAGGGAAAAACTACTAGGACCGGTACCTCAAATTTTCACTCTTTTAAAGTGAGCTCGGTTAAGAGCCAACCTTGTCAAAGGTTACAAACACATTGTTAGGTGTGACCTTGTTAGATGATTTAAATAGATAGTTTGTCACTTAGTATCTAGCATCTAATGCTACCATCCTTGATCAAACACTCACTTGGCCTGTCAATAGGTATCAGGCATATCCAATGCTACTTTGTATGATCAAACTTTTTGATACTCCTTGGGATGTATCTCAATTACAAAATACTTTTAAGTCCTGCTCGGTTAATAGAATTGATGCTTCAGTGGTTAAACTAAAATAGTAAATTGATTTTTTCACATATACAACTTGAATTGTAGATTTTCAGATCTATTGTAAGTTCGTTACCTTTATGATCAATGTTATCAATTCAATACATTTTATCTACATTGTTCTACTCTATGATGTTGTATCATTGTTCGTCAGTGTCTACATAATTTAGCTCTTTCCTTAGCTTAATTGATCAGGTCTGAATGAAGACTTCTTCTCCTTAAGAATCTCTTTAGCATCTATTCTCTTGTCACTCCCCTTATTCATATTGAATAAGCTTGTCTCTTATATAGACATGATTTCACCGTTTCATGGCTTTCTTGATCTTGGTGTGATCCACAATTCTTGCCACTTAGACTTAAAGAAAAACTCCAGTTTTATCTCATAGAGATCTTCTTACCAACTGGACAAAGAAACTTTAAATCCTTTACTTATCTCTGACTTTATCTTGTCAATTAAAACAATGATAAGTACTAGTTAAGTCTATATTTAGCTCTTGATAGATAAGCATTTTGTCATTTCTGAATTCTCTGTTCTGTCGATCAATACTTCAATTAGTCATTGATGACAACTGACTATTTCATCGGTGTGACTTTGGTTGTCTTTGAGATCTTCATCCATCGGGAACCACTGTAATTATGTCCGTCAGGTTACACTGTGACTTTTCTCGCCAGGTAACACTATGCCTTTGCTCATCGATAATGTTGTTCATTTGCTCATTGAGTAACACTGTGACTTTTCTCTCTTATCATGTCCGTCAGTGTGCACTTTGTCAGTGTATATAGTCACTTTGTGAATACTTAACTTATAATCATTACTGCTAGCATAGCCTTTGATTCATTGGTTCTTTGAAATCTTTATTAATATGTACATGACCATACATATTATATCAAGTTCACATCAATGACAATACAATACATTAATTTATTTAATGTCTTGCATTAACTTTCTGTGTCTCTGTGATCATCAAATTAACATCTTCAAACATTTAATCAGTTATAGTTCATCAATCTCTCCCTTTGGCATTGATGGCAACACACTACATTATCACACTATATTATCACTAATAAATATGAAACATAACAGTTGAAGTTCATCAAACTACCAATTTTATGTACTATAACTGATACAAATATCCGGTCCTCGCTAAGCTCATATAGCTTAGATTTGATTCTTGCAGCTCTCTTTCTATCTTCAATCCCTTCACTGGATAGATGTAGAATCTTTCTTCTTTTGATGTGATGTGTTTTTTTCTTGTGTCAAACTCTCTTCCTTTGACTGTTCTCTTCTTTTGATGTCTCTTGTCATCAATTCTCTCCCTTTAATGTATGTACTCTCCCTTTCCGATTACATTTCTCCCTTTGGATAATGTGATAGTGGATATAATCTCTCCCTTTGACAGCAATGCCAAACAAATATTTGACTGTAGTGCCAAATAATCCTTTTTATACATAATATACTCCTTGAATTTCCCAATCCATCAGCAATATAACAACTCTGGTGCTTTGGAGTAGATAAATACCTTGATGTGTATAGATGTATCTTTGAAGTCCATTTCTCTACTTGCATCAACATGAATGATATTCTGATAATATGTAGGCTGATGCAACCTTCTATTCATCTTACTAACCAGTAGACAAGGGTCTAACCCCTAGTCTTTTTCTCAAGTACTCAAATGCATCCTTGGGCAATGGCTTGGTGAAGATATCAGCTAATTGTTCTTTTGATTGCACATACTCAAGTATCACCTCCTTTGCTTGAAATTTTTCTCTCAAATAATGATACTTGATAGCATATGTTTTGTCTTAGCATGCATGAATGGATTCTTGGAAATGTTTATTGCACTTGTATTATCACAATAGGTAATTATTGGTTCAAGAATTTTCATATGCATACCTTCCAGTAACTGTTTGATCCATAGAATATCTGAGTAGTTTGCAACAGTAGCAACATACTCTGCTTCTACAATAGACTGAAAGATGCATCCTTGCTTCTTGCTGATCCATGTGACAAGTTTGTCACCCATAAAGAATGCTCCTCCAGTTGTGCTCTTTCGGTCATCAATGTTTCCAGCCCAATCAGCATCGGTAAAGACCTTAAGTTCAAATTTTCCTTCTCTTCTATACCATAAGCCATAGTCCTCGGTATTCTTCAGATATCTTAAGATTATTTTCACAGTAGTCATATGTGATTCCCTATGATTAGCTTAAAATCTTGCAACTATTCCTACTACATGTGCAATATCTGGTCTAGCATGTACAACATACAAGAGTTTTCCAATCATTGATCTGTACAAAGTCTGATTTACCTCAGGTGACTTGTCCTCCTTTGTCAATTTGCATCCATTTTCCATCGGTGTTCCATCTAGCTTGGAATCTTCCATCTTGAATATTTTTAGCACTTCCTTAATGTATTTGGATTGTGTAACGAAAATGCCTTCATCTTTTTGCATGATCTGTAGACCAAGAAAGAACTTGATCTCTCCAAACATAAACATCTCAAACTCTTTGCTCATTTCATTTGCAAATGATTTGTACAGCATATCATTGCCTCCAAATATGATGTCATCAACAAATATTTCAACAATCAAAATGTTAGCATCAGTATCTACCTTCAAATAAAGATTAATGTTTTCACTAGTCCTTACAAATCCAATACTTATGAGATAGGAATGAAGTCTTTGATACCAAGCTCAGGGTGCTTGTTTCAATCCATACAAGGGTTTGTGTAATCTACATACCATGTTCCTCTTATCTGGATCAACAAACCCTTCTGGTTTCTCAATGTATACCTCTTCCTCAAGTATTCCATTTAGGAATGCAGACTTGACATCCATTTGGTATACCTTGAAACCTTTACATGCAACATAAGCAAGTAATATTCTCACTCCTTCTAACCTAAAAATGGGTGCAAAGGTTTCTCCATAGTCAATCCCTTCTTCTTGTGCATACCCCTTGCATACTAGTCTTGCTTTGTTTCTAGTGACTTCTCCATTCTCATTCATTTTATTCCTAAATATCCATTTTGTACTAATGACATTCTTGTCATCTGGTCTTGATACAAGTTTCCATGTCTTTTTTTTCTCTATCAGCTCAATTTCTTCATTCATAGAACTAATCCATCCTTCATTATCAAGTGTAGCATTGACAGATTTTGGCTCAAAATCACAAATTAGACATCTTGTGTTTAGAGACTTACTTTTGGTTCTCATACCAGTCTTTTTGTCTCCAATGATCTGGTTATGTGGATGGTTCCTTCTAACATATCTGGCAAGTACAGGTTCAGATCTTTGTCTATCATCTTGATCATCATTTTGTCTTTCATTCTGATCACCATCATCTTGAGCAATATCCTAATTTTTGGTATTTGCAGCCCGATGCTTGGGTGCAATAATCTGTTGCTCAAGAGCTATACATTGTTTCTCAGGTAGAGTGTCAGGTTCTTCATTGTAAGAAAACCTATTGTAGTCCCTTGGTTCTCTTGTGCTTTCCTTTTCATTCTTCTCTGCAAATTCATCTATGTTTACATTTGCACTTTCAACAATTTTGTTAGAGGCTTTATTGAGACATTTATAAGCCTTGCTCTTGGTGGAATACCCTAGAAAGATTCCTTCATCACTCTTGGAGTCAAGCTTTCCATTTCTATCATATTTTAAGATATAACATTGACTACAAAAAATTTTGAAGTAACTTACATTGGGTGTGTAACCATACCATAGCTCATAGGGTGTCTTCTTGGTATCTTTCTTCAATTTTACTTTATTCAATGTGTAAACAATAGTAATGATAGCTTCCCTCCAGAAGATTTGAGTGATGTCTTTCTCTATCATCAGTGTCCTTGCACAATCAACAATGGATCTGTTCCTTCTTTCAGCAATCCCATTTTGTTGTGGTGTTCTTGGTGCAGAGACCTGTCTTTTGATTCCATGCTCATTGCAAAAGTTAGTGAATTTATCTGAAATAAATTCCCCTCCTCTATCTAATCTTAAGCATTTCAATTCTTTACCACTTTGTTTTTCTACCATTGCTTTGTACCATTTAAACATCTTAAATGCTTCTGATTTATCTTTTAGAAACATAATTGTCATCATTCTAGAGTAATCATCAACAAAGAGAATAAAGTATCTATCACCATAGTAACTCTTTGTCCTCATGGGTCCACATAGATCAGTATGGACTAATTCTAGAATGGCATTAGATGTATGGGTTTTTCTGTTGAAACTAGACTTTGTCATCTTACCTTTTTGACAATTTTTGCACATGATATTGTCGGGCTTAGTCATCGTCGGTAAGCCTCTTAATTACATTTCTCTTTCTACTTATCTTTATCATGTTGTCAAAGTCTACATGACACAATCTTTTATGCCACAACCATATTTCTTCATTTCTAGATATTAAGAAAGTGGTGTCAGTATCATTCAGATAAAATAAGTTACCTTTTGTCTACTCACCAGTACCAATCAGACTTCCTGATTTATTAAAGATCTTTTCCTTCTTATTTTTAAATGCTACTCTATGACCTAAATTATTCAACTGAAAAACACTCAATAGATTATAATTCAGTCCTTTCACCCAATAAGCATTTTCACATTTTATCAGGTTATTCAACATTATAATTCCTCTACCTTCAACTAGACAAGGTGTATCATTACCCATTCTTATTGAACCACCATTGTAGTATTCAAAAGTCTCAAACTTTTGTTTGTCACCAGTCATATGGTGAGTGCATCCACTATCTATGATCTAGACTTCATTTTTACTAACTTTAGATATGAGTGTAGTTTCTACATACATTTCTTCATCTTCATCTGAATCATCTTTTACTGCCACAAACACCATCTCGATGTCTTCATCAGATTTGGTGTCAGTATCTTCATCTTTGCATTTAGCTAGGTAACTGGCCTTCTTTCTGTTGTCCTTGTATTCTCAGGTATCTCTTCTTTCTGATTGTCGATTGCTTCTGTAATCTTGATTATCACCTCTGTCAAACTTCTTTTCAAATGACCTGTCATCTTTTCTTTTGTTAGGACATCTTGCAGTAAAGTGTCCAATTTCTTTACAATTAAAACATATAAGTGGTAATTTACCTTTGTATTTACCTTTTCCTTTCTACATTCTTCTTGCCATAAGTGCTTCAATTTCATCAAGTTCTTCTTCTTAACTTTCACTTTCACTATCACTATCTTTTTTCATAGTGTGTTTATGACTTGATTTACTTATTCTTAAAGAAGATTTGAATGCAGACTCTATGTTTGGTAAGACACTATTATCAAAGTTATTCATCTCAAATGAAATCAGGCTTCCAATCAAACTATCTGGAGTAACATTGTTATTTGCTACTGCTCTCATTTCTTGTATGGAAGATACTCTAATAGCATAAGTAGGCAGCAAGGTTCTTAGAATTTTACTTACCACTGTATCTTCATCTAGTACACCTCCAACTCCTTGGATAGCATTGACTACCTCTTTGATTCTTGTGTTGCATTGAGTGCTGCTTTCACCTTCTTTCATTCTGAGATCATCAAACTTTCCTCTAAGGCTTTATGCCTTGGCTCTTAGAACAGTTTTATCACCACCATGTACAAGCTTCAATTTTTCCCACATCTGCTTTGTAGTTGTGCATGCTTTGAAATCTTCAAATTCAACATCGGAGAGTGAGGAAGAAAGCTCTATTATCATGCATTTGTGCTCATGACTCTCTCTCATTTGTTCAAATGTGAGTGCTCCTGTGGGCAACACATATTCAGTATCTAAGTATTGGGTAACATCATTTCCAATACCTGATAAGTGGAGTCTTATTATTGGGTGATACCACAATAGTGGGTTACACTTTTTTGCCCAAACGGACATTGAAGTCTACATTTTGAGAAAAAATTTCACATTCAGATGCATATTATCGTTAAACTATTTGAAATCGGAAGATGAAGTAAACTAGAGTCTTTTAAGATTTTTTGTCTAGATTCTAAATATATATTTTTTATTTTTTTTTGAATTGATTTTAATGGTTTTTTTTTTCTCCCACTAAAACTGCTATGTTGCTGAAAACATCATTTTCAAAAAGGTACAATGACTTCGTACAGCATAACTTTTTTTCTAAAATAGATATCAATGTGCTTCTTTCAAATTTGGTTTTGTAACATCCATACAAAGGGCATGCAATTGGTTTGAAAAAATTATCATTGATTATTTCATATTTTATGAACGTTTGAAGTAGATTCAACCGTAATTTTGACATACCTTGACTGCGTAGTTGATAACTTGTTGTGTATTTATCGACATTCAAAAAAAAAAAATTATAGAAAGAAGACTCGAAGCCGGAGGGCACTATTATTTTTCAAAAAAAAAATTCTCTTTTCTACTATTTTTTATTGAACGTCAAACTTGGAGGTTTATATTCAATAAAAAACCTACATTCGATGTACGCCCATAAACATAGACCTAATTAATTCAAAAATTATCAAATATATATTCGTTAGAAAGCTCATTTAGAGTACTTGTGTGATGCAAAATGAAACCTCCCTATTCTTCCATTTGATCCCCGCACTTGAGCCCCGAAGCCATGAAAACTGCAGATTTTTGTTAGCCTTTGGAAATGGCCTCTATTCAGAGACTTTCGATAGAAATTACTTTCGATCGAAACTAATTATTTTTGATAGAAAGTACTTTCTATCGAAATTAATTTCTTAGTTTAATGTCGGCATGGGTTGAACCCACCAAAATCTTGACTAGTTAGTTTCGATCGAAACTAGCTTAGTTTCGATAGAAACTAAGTTACTTTCGATCGAAACTAGGCAAAAAAGGTAGTTTTGATCGAAAATAAGAATGTTTTGATCGAAATAATCAGGTACTTTCTATCGAAAGTAACCGACTAAATTTTCCACCTCACGGATTTTGTGAAGAATTTCTTCCTCCGAAAAAGTGTAATCCACTATTGCGGTATCACCCTCTTCTTTTCCATGAAGCAAATTTGTCTTTGTTCAACTTGGGCACATCTCGTCTGTTCATCTTGTGATCTTTAGCTTGAGCTGTTAAACTCCATTTCTAAGCACACAAGCTTTGATACCAAATGTTAGTAATAACTGAGAGGGGGGGCAAATCAGTGGCCTCAAAATTAATCCTTAAATCAACCCTTAAAACTTATTGCCACATTTATAATCCTCTAGTTATATTCAGTCCTACAGGAAGAATGCCTTGAAATACTTATATCAAATTACTACTTGTCGGAATGCTTTTTAAAACCTTCTGTTGTATGTTTACCGATAAGAAGTTTTCTACTTATCGAAACACAGTAAATTACTAGTGTATACCGATCAATCTAGATTTACTTATGTGAAATGCAAAACAGTAAAGTAATGACTCATAGACACATGACACATGGATTTTTAATGTGGAAACCCTGTTAAGGGAAAAACCACTGGGACCGGTACCCCAAATTTTCACTCTTCTAAAGTGAGCTCGGTTAAGAACCAACCCTGTTAAAGGTTACAAACACACTGTTAGGTGTGACCTTGTTAGAGGATTTAAATAGATAGTTTGTCACTTAGTATCTGGCATCTAATGCTACCATCCTTGATCAAACACTCACTTGGCCTATTAATAGGTATCGGGCATATCCAATGCTACTTTGTATGATCAAAAATTTTGATACTCCTTGGGATGCATCTCAATTAGAAAAGACTTTTAAGTCCTACTCGGTTAAGAGACTTGATGCTTCAGTGGTTAAACTAAAATAGTAAATTGATCTGTTCACATATACAACTTGAATTGCAGATTTTCAGATCTATTGTAAGTGCATTACCTTTCTGATCAATGTTATCAATTTGATACCTTTTCTCCACACTTTTCTTCTTTGTTATGTTGTGTGCGTGTGTAAATGGGTACCTGTTGAAAATGACACAAACACTCAATACGTCATTGCATTAGCTTGAAAGGTTAGATAAAACATGCATAACCACTAATATCGACCTATTGCCTGCTAACTAGGAGGAGTGT
>MU225716.1:141623-187376 GCA_018584345.1 Thuja plicata
CCATGTGTTTGGCATTTAAGACATGCTTTGGAAAAGTGAATAGCATCTTTCTCCATGGTAGGCCAATAATAGCCTATTCTGAGCAACTTTTTAGCTAATGAAAAGCCATTCGAGTGTGATCCACATATACCTTTGTGGACGTCTTTTAAAGCAAGATCGGACTCTTCTAGTTCTAAACATCGAAGAAGCGTACCATCGAGACTACGTCGATATAGGTCATTAGTTATGAGGACATAACGCGATGCTATCCGAATCAGGGATCGTTTCTCATTTCTAGATAGATTGGCAGGAATGGTTTGGTCTGAAAGATAGGCAATAATACTGGTATATCAGGATTGAATGAGAGTATTTAAGGCACAGATTACCAGATAGATTGGATTGGAAAAAGAAGGATAGGATATCTCTTCCACTAAGAAGTCATAGCGAAATTGATGTTCCTCTACTTGTAACATGGACGCCAAGGTAGCCATAGCATCTACAGCTTTATTCTCTGATCTTGGTATCTACTAAAAGGTGAGGAAGACAAATTATTTCCCCAAATCATCAACTAGTTGTTTGTAGGGCACCAATTTATCATCTTTTTTTTGGTATTCCCCATTGATTTTATTGATAACTAGTTGGGAGTCACCATATATGTGTAGCTTGACGATCTTCCATTCTATGGCGAGCTTGAGGCCATTGACCAACGCTTCATATTCAGAGCTATTGTTGGTGCATGGAAACATTAATTTATAAGATTTGGGAATCTTATATCCTTGAGGAGTAATGAAGAGAACCCCGGCTCTAGATCCTTGTTGAGTGAATGACCCATCAAAGTACATCTTCCAGGATTGTTCGATGAGATGCATGATCGTTTCATCAGGGAATTCCACTAGTAATGGTGTATCATCTTGAAGTGGTGAATCATCTAGTTGGTCTGCAAGTACCTATCCTTTGATAGCCCTCCTTTCAACATACTCAATGTTAAACTCACTGAGAATGAGGACACATTTTTCCAGACGGCCTGTCAATGTTGTTCTTCTTAAAAGATACTTCAAAGGATCGATCTTAGCTATGAGCTTGACTATGTGAGAGAGCATGTAGTGTCTTAATTTCTGCAATGTGAAGACAACCGCTAAACATGCTTTCTCAATAATGCTATAATTGAGCTCATAGGTGACTAGAGTTCTACTAATGTATTAGATAGCTCGCTCTTTCTTTGTTTCATCCTCTTGTGCTAGTAATACTCCCAGTGATGTAGCTGTAGCTGAAATATACAGGAGCAAAGGTTTCCCATGAATAGGTGCCATAAGAATTGGTGGCGAAGCTAGGTAGGCCTTTAATTCTCTGAAGTTGGTTTCACAATGTTCATCCCAGTTGAATGTAACCCCTTTATGTAGTAGCTTACTAAAGGGTTGTGCCTTATCTGCAAGTTGGGACATGAATCTCCTGATAGACTGGAGTCATCCTTGTAGTGTCCTCATTTGACTGATGTTGTGAGGAGGAGTCATTTCTAAAATAGCTTTTACCTTTTCCGGATCTACTTTGATTCCCTTTTCTGAGACTATGAATCCTAGGAGCTTTCCTGATATAAATCCGAAGGCACATTTCTTTGGATTGAGCCTGAGTTGGAACTGTTCCATTCGATCCAATATTTTTCCTAAATCTGCAATATGAGTACCTCTTTCTTTGGATTTAGCCAGTGTGTCATCGACATAGTCTTCCATGTTTTTGTGCATCATGTCATGGAAAATGGTTGTCATAGCTTTTTGATATGTCACTCCGGCATTCTTTAGCCCAAATGGCATGATGTTCTAGCAAAATGTGCCCCATGCACATTTGAATGTAGTTTTGTCTTGATCCTCAAGGGAAATCTTGATTTGATTATAACCTGAGAATCTATCCATTAAGGAATACATCTGGTAGCCAGCTGTGAGGTCTATACTCATGTCAATATTTGGTAGAGGGAAGTCATCCTTCAGACATGCTTTGTTGAGGTCTCTGAAGTCTGTGTAGATCCTAATAGACTTATCAGTTTTAGAAACAGGGACCACATTGGAGATCCAAGCTGCATAAGAAATTACTCGAATGAATCCAGCTTTTAACAACTTTTCTAATTCTGCTTTCACCAGTAATGCAACATGAGGATGTATTTTTTCTAAGTTTTTGTTTTACAGGCTTGATCCCAAGACTTATAGATAAGTGATGCATAATGAGATTGGGATCCAGCCCTGGCATATCCGTAGAGGACCAGGCAAAATTGATCTTTTTCTCCTTCAAAAATTCTGTGAATTGTAGCTTCTCTTCTTCTGATAGGGATTGTGCTAGATGAACTATCTGAGGATCTTCAGGAGTGCCCAATTTCACTGGTTGTGTTGGTTCAATTAATACCGAAGATCTTTCCTGAAAGTGTTCAGGGAGGATATCAAGAGTCTCATCCTTTGGCGCCTCTGAGAGGTTTTCACCATCGAATACATCTTTTTTCTTTATTATTTTGGGATCTGATACTGCCACAGAGTGGTTTTCACCATCAGTCCGCTTTTTCTTTTTATTTTTCAATTTGTGACTAAGAAACTTGATATCCTCCTGTGACATGTCCTCGCTCCTTGCATTAGTGGAAGAGAGGTGAAGTTCACAAGCATTAAGGTAACAAGCCAGGGAGTGGTCATTGGGAAAGTTGAGGATAGGGGTAGGATCTATTTCAGTCCAATCAATGAGGTCTAGAAGTACCAATTTGAGGGAGTTAGGTTCTGAGAAGGACAGCATCGTGTTAGTATCACAACTGTTAACTGACATGACACAGTCTGTTAAGTTAGTATCTTCGATATCTAGGTCAATAAGAGCGAGATCATTGTTAAAAGGGTCATTGTCAAGCATATATGGATCGAACTCTAGTGACTCGTCAGTAGATAACTCATCATCATTTCTTTGTAAAAGGAGGCTTCTTCCTTGTAGCCTATGAAATTTTCGTAGAGTTATATATTCACCAGTTTCTTTGTCAATAATGGGAGGAAGGAACTCCTCTTCTGCTTCAGGAGGATCAGTGTCATGGATAGGGACGTCAAGTCATCTACTAGGAGCTATGGAAGCTACAAACATATGAATTGTGTCTATCCCAATTTCTTTAGAAGCAATAGATAACCGATCATACTCATAATCATGAGAGTCTATGACATCATCGTCAGATCTATTCAAATACTCAGCAATGTTTATTTGATGGACTCGATTAGCTGATTGTAGATCAAAGTGAGGTAGATTGAGGACATGTGTGATAGTGACCAATTGCCCCCAGTTAGGGTGTAAATTCTGTGGCCGGGGTTCCTCTTGAGTGATAGAAGCTATGGTGTCTCCAACTTCTTGAATGGGCGGTTGTTGTAGTAGAGGAGTATGAAGATCTTGTGGTACCTCAAAACTAGGTACATAGCATTCTCCTTGATATTCTAGGTTTTCTGTACCAATATGTAGCAATCTCTCATAAAACCATGGGTCTGAGACTATTTCATCTATTTTATCACTCTCTGCTTCAAAAGGTGGACTCTTCTTTGGAGTAGGTTTGTTAGTTTGAGTATTGAAGCCTACTCCTATTTTATCTCTGTTGAGGCGGAACTCCATGGGTATAGGTTCAATTATCCCTTGTCCTGTGTCATTGAGAGGTCCTTTTCCTTTCTATCCCATTTGTTTGAGGAAATCATACCCTTTTCCATACTGCTTCGGGGATATCTTTACATTTTTGACCTCTGAGTCCACTGGTTCTTCTTTGTAAAGCCAATTTAAGACTGCCTGCTCTTTTGTGTTATTTGAAGAAGACGTAGATGCCTTTACCATACCTGTAGCTTTGTGTACTTTTGGTTCCTTTACTGCAAGAGGTGTGAATTTTGGTGACGGTTTTCCATAGGATCTTGGTGATACTAGAAGCTCTGTCATGGAGGGATTTAGGTCCAACTTGTATTCTCCCATACCTGTTTCTTGAAGTTTTAAGGTCTTGCTAAAGCCTTTCATGACCATGTCCTTGGTTGTTTCGGGAGCAACTGTATCCATAGCCTCCTTGTTATGTGGTACCATGCTACCTGCTTTAATATTGTTGCAAGCATAGTTGGCATCCACAGGAATTGTCACCTTTATTCCATTATGTGGGAATTTGATGCATTGATGATAGGTGGATGGTAAAACTTGCATCTCATGGATCCATGGTCTCCCAAGTAGCATATTGTAGGCTAGGGGTAGATCCAGAACTTGACATATAACATCTCTTTCAATCGGCCCAACTCTGACGGGTAGACAAATAATACCTCGGGAGGATCTTTCTTCCTCATCATATGCTTTGATGGTGATTTTATTTCTTGAGTCAATTGTTTGCTCTGAGAGGCCTAGCCTCCTGACAAGATCCAGAGTATAGATATTTAATCTGGCACCTCCATCTATCAATACATGTCTAACATGGGATTTATGAATAAGAACTTCAATATGGAGGGGTTGATTGTGTGGATGGATCAATGATTTGTCATCCTCCTCAGAGAAAGAGAGATAATGTGGCATTGAAATGTGATTGACCATTTCTTAGAATTTTTTTATGTCTATATCCTTTGGAACATTAGTAGCATGGAGGGCGTGTTCTAAGACTTCTCTATGCATAGTGGATATTTTGAGTTATTCGAAGATGGAGATTTTAGTAGCAGTTCTTTGCAATTGATCTACCAAGTCATATTTTTCTCTGAGAATAGTGACCACATGTTTTGCTCCTGGTTTAGGTATAGTGATAATAGGAAAATGGGGTGTAGATGTCTATTTTGGAGGTCCCTTGATCTTAACCTGTGCTTGGCTCCAGGTTACAGCATTTGTGGAGGACGAGGCTCCTTTGATGGTGACCATGTTGACAGATTCACTTTTAATGTTGAGCATATTGATCACGTTGTCATTTTTGGAATAGGTGTAGTTTACCTCATTACCTTTCCCTTTGGATGTTTCTCCTTGATTGTAATTGGGAAATGGTTTATTAAATGTTGTGTGATCTTCATTTGCAGTGTGTCCATCCACCTTGATTTTACCCCCTTCGATGAGGTCCTGGATAACGTGTTTGAGCTTGAGACAATTATTTGTCTTATGTCCCTTGTTTTTGTGGAAGACACAATAAGAGTTATCATCCCACCATCTAGGTTTAACCATTGGTTCCCAAGGTTTAGAATCAGGAATTGTAAGGACTTTGTTATCCACGAATGTTTTTAAGATGGTTTCAAGAGGTTCTCCCAAAGGTGTGAATGTTCTTTGGCGTTTTGAATTCCATGTTCGTCCCTTGTCATTGTCATTGTTGGCTTTGGGAATGGGAGGTGTTATTTTAGCCTCCTTGCTTGCTTGCATACCATTGGTAAAATTGAATGCTTCATTTTCAGAATTAATATTGGAAGCATCAACCACTCCATCATTGACAACATTTTTATTTTGCTTCCACCATTTAGGCTTGGAGTTGGAGCTACCGCCTTTGTTTTCATTTTGAAGGGTAATCTCCCCCTTTTTTACCATGACTTCTTCGATACGGAGACCATTTTTAATCATCCTGTCGAAGCTAGGAGAATCTTGAATTTGTAGAGCATAGCTCAATTCAGGTATGAGATTGTTAACAAAGATCTCCATCTTTTCTGTTTCAGGAATGACTCTTTAATATCGTGCAAAGATCTTCCTCCATCTTTGTAGGAAGTGTGTAAAGGATTCTCCCATTTTCTGCTTGGTATTACAGAGATCCATCATGGTGACATCATGCTGGATGTTGTAGGAGTAGTGTTGAATGAACCGTTGTATTAACTCCTCAAATGTTTTGACTTTAGGATTTAATTTTGAAAACCACTCCATGGCGTTTCCCCCTAGACTTCCTAGAAAAAGTCACATGAGATAAGTGGGTTCATGCATGTACTCAATGCTGAGAGCACAAAATTCTCTTACATGATCATGTGGATCGGTTTCCCCTGTGTATTTATCGTATTTTGGTCTTGCCACATTAGGAGGAAATGGAACCATTGTGATACTCTTATCAAAAGGAAATGGACAAATGGCATCCAAAGAGTATTTTGTTTTCGATTTGTCCTTCTCTTGCTTGAGGTTTTTGAGCTCAATTTGCATTTGATTTAGCTGTTTAGTAAGGATGGATATGGGGTTTGGTACCTCCTTTTCTTTGAGATCATTCACATCGTAGTCCTTGGGTAATTTGACTCCTGTGGATGCCAAATGGAGGAAATATTTTTCCTTATCATCTTCGATTATTCGTTCCAACAGTTTGTGGACTCTTTTGCTTTGTTTTAGCTTCTCATATTCGTCTTCAGGGATCTCTTCATCACTATCTGACCCAAACGGATTACGCTCAAACCTGGGTCTTTCTTCCTCTTTCGTGCCTATGGATTGTGCTTGTTTGCCATCGCCATAGCCCGCAAAGGCTTTACTCCAATCGTTAGTGTTGCTACCCATTTGAGGTGAATCAAGATCGAACGGGAAATTGCGAGAAGTCTCTCCTTGAAAGTTTGATGTTTTAGGAGGTACTTTAGATTCTTCAACTGTGTACTTATTGCGTCTTGTGTTAACCATGAAGTTTGTTTCTCAACTTCGTCATCGTGTCCCAATAGTATTAGCAAGGATTCCAGATCGTTCAAGTGGGTGTGTCTAGGTAGAAGTAACTATTTTTTTGTTTGGTGGATGTAAATGATTCCAGTGTCAAAGGGTTAGAGTGCCCTGATAGTGAGCTGGGAACCAAGTTGTTTGATAGAAAATGGGTAGACCACACGTATTGAACCGAAGACTGACTGAGCATGCAAGGTAGATGTTTCGAAAGTGTTTTGAAAATAATAGCAAGGAGACCAGGAGAGACAGCAGGGACCAACTAAAGAGAAAAAAGGGTACCTAGAACAACCGAGACCTACTAAGAAAGACTGCTAGAAATGCCCACTGTCCAAGATGCAAACTCCTAGATACGAGCCTCTGACAGAACCAGATGCGATCCTAAACCCTAGATATGATTCTAGAAAACTGATTGTGACCTGTTGCTTGACTAGATACGAGCTGATGCACTAGATATGACCCTAAATACAGGATACGACTCTGAAAATCCCGGATGCGATCTTATGATGGACTTGTCAGTTTTGGTTCATTTTGAAAATTTTGCGTTTTGAGGAACGTGAATCTGTTTGTTGCCAAATTGTATCAAAGGGTATATTTTTGGATGTAAAAGATATTTGTACTCCAGGGTATGAAATTTATTTGATTTTTATGAGGAGCATATCTTTTTAATGACCTTTTTGACATATCAGGCAATTTTGCATTGTTAGAAGAGGTGGATCTAATCACACATATTTTTCCTATTCTCTAGGTGGAGGATGAAAATCATTTTCTCATTGACTTAGGTACACACTCAAATGCTAATCAGAATACAGCCATCACCAAGCACGCAATGGCTCCAGTCATGATGTTGTATTAGCCGACTCCAAACGCAAGTGAGGGCACGATATGATGAGTGTCTTGGGGCAATTACTTTTTGCCTTGCACAAATATTATCACCCTTTCGGGGATGATTCAGGAATTCTTTCAGTTGAAGTTGTTGTAGATTATTGGGCAATCCATTTGAAACTGTCCCCCATAGAATTGCACAAGGAAAAATTAAGGCGTATAGCCCTATGAGTACCTAAATATATATAGTCTCGCAAGAAAGATTGAAGCGGCTCCGCTCTATATATACCCCGATATGTTCAAGGAATGATGTCAAAATTTCAAGAACAAAACCAGTTCCATCTTTCGAGGATTTGGCCTATAAGGAAGCAACTATTTATAGTGAGTTGGAAGGGTCGGCGTAAGACCTGTCCTCACTTGGGTCGTTCCCGGGAGATTTTTTCCTCAACCGGTAGGCCCTCTACTATTAAAAAGAATGGTAACCAGGATTGGCGAGCTTAGGAGTTCTAGATTTCTGATTCTTCAAATGAAAAAGAGCATACTATCCTATTCCATGTCATTTTCTCCTCAAACACAATAAACAATGTTCTTTCCCCAAGCTATGTTGAGCTTGTTTTAACGATTCCTATTTTAAAGAAGACAGCAAGGGAAAGTTTTCCTTGTTCATTTACCACATTGATTTAGTGATTTGTGTTGTTCAATTTCTGATCCCAAAAGCAATTATACAATGAAGCTTGTTCAATTAACCAACATATTTAATGCTTTGTTTTTTTTCATTTACTATCCCAAATCGAATTAAATGATGTGTTTGCTTTGTTCAATTACCCCCAATTTTATCACAAGTGATAAGACAAAGTTCAACTTTCTGATTTTCCTCAAGAGGAAAAGAGCATAATATATAGTTTCTTATCACGTGGGAAGAAATGATTTTATGTTATGAAAACAGGGAAATAGAGGTCAAGACAGAATGGGTTTGGGTAACTTGCAAAAACCACGTTAGTACTTTGCTTAATTCAACTACATGAAACCTGTTAAGAGGTACCTGAAGACACTTGTTAGGCTGCACAACACAGAAACACAACTAGTTGAACTTGTTAGGATTAGGTAAATCAAAAGGTCAAGCTTCAAAACTAGATGTGATCCTAAATTCTTACCATGTGCGATGCAGTATCCGGGATGCAATCTTATTCCCCAGATACGAGCCTGTGCTGACTAGATGCGACTGAAAACTAGATGCGGTCTGAGAAATCCCGGATGCGATCCAGAAACCACGCGGTGCGATGGCGTATCTGGGATGCGATCCTGCAATCGTATTTGCGATTCTGTGTCCAATTTCTGAGTCTGTAAATGGCCAAAAATTGTTAGAAAATGAGGCTAAAATCAAAATCAAGCCCCACGGTGGGCGCCAAAAATGTGCGTGTAAATGGGTACCTTTTGAAAATGACACAAACACTCAATACGTCATTGCATTAGCTTGAAAGGTTAGATAAAACATGCATAACCACTAATATCGACCTATTGCCTGCTAACTAGGAGGAGTGTAATTAGTAACATATTAGCCCTCAGAATATGCTACAAATTAGTGACGAATACAACCTAGCATGAAGGATTTTTATTTAAAAACAAACTAAAAGACATGAAAAACAAGTATTCTAGCTTTAAAACATGAAATGAAAATAATAAACTAGCATGCTAAAATGGATGAAATGTGAGTCTAGAGTGAATCTAACAGCATAACAATGTAATCTTGATCTAAGGTGAAGGCTTATTTGCTCTCAAAACAGGCTTCTATTTATAGAAGAATGGGAGAGAGAGAGGGGGGACAAGGTTCATTTGTGAATCAGGAGGCTCAATAAATGAATATGTAAGAGTCATTAATGCCCAAGGCATTAATAAGGCATGGGAGAGACATGGGCTTAAGGCATCTTTATTAATGAAGGCATTAAAGAGGGAAGGGAGGATGTAAGAGAATATGGACTTTAAGAAAGTCCAGCTTGAGAAAGTGGACTTTCTCAAGTGGGTGGAGTTGCTAAGTATTCCTTAATGGAATGTGACAACATTAGGAGGTGGGTTAGAGTAGAATTTAGGATTAGGATTAGATTAGCATGGGTGAATGGGTTGAGAAGGGTTAGAACCTAGGGTAGAAGTGGTTGAGATAGGTTATGTTGGGGTTTAGGGGAATATTAATAAATGAAATAAACTTATTTAATTCATTTAGAAATATAGGAATTAATTATTTAAACAATAAAATTGTTTTTCAATAATTAGGGAACTATAGCCATTTTAATTAAATTAAATAGGCTAGGGGAATGGGTTAATTGCAAGTGGGTATTTGATTTAGGGATTTATTTAATTCCTTTATAATTAAATATTATAGCCATGTTTGATTTTTTTTTGATTTGATTGGTTGAAATTGTGGCTATAATAGTTAATATAAATCAGTGATAAAAATCACCTAAGACATTAAATTGATTTAAAGAATTATGCCAAGCAGTAACAGGGTCGTTTGGACATAAATTGAGGGTATGATCATACTTAGGGTAAATAGGGTCCATAGTTGCGACAGACCAAATTCAGGTGGTTACATGTTGTATCACTGTTCGTCGGTGTCTGCAGAATTTAGCTCTTTCCTCAGCTTGATTGATTAGGTCTAAATGAAGACTTTCTTCTCCTTCAGAATCTCTTCAACGTCTATTCTCTTGTCACTCCCCTTATTCATATTGAATAATCTTGTCTCTTATATAGACATGATTTCACTGTTTCATGGCTTTCTTGATCCTGACGTGATCCATAATTCTTGCCACTTAGATTTAAATCAAAACTCCAGTTTTATCTCGTAGAGATCTTCTTGCCAACTGGACAAAGCAACTTTAAATCCTTTACTTATCTTCAGCTTTATCTTTTCAATTAAAATAATGATAAGTACTAGTTAAGTCTATATTTAGCTCTTGACAGCTAAGCATTTTGTCATTTCTGAACTCTCTGTTCTGTTAGTCAATACTTCAGTTAGTCGTCGGTGACAACTGACTGTTCCGTCGGTGTGACTTTAGTTGTCTTCAGGATCTCCGTCCATCGGGCAACACTGTAATTCTGTCCGTCGGGTTACACTGTGACTTTGCTTGTTGGGTAACACTGTGACTTTTCTCTCTTACCTTGTCCGTCAGTGTAAACAGTCACTTTGTGAATACTTCACTTATATGCATTGTTGATAGCATAGCCTTTGATTCATTGGTTCTTTGAAGTCTTTATCAATATGTACATGACCATACAGATTATATCAAGTTGACATCAATGACAATACAATACATTAACTGATTTAATGTCTTGCATTAACTTTTTGTGTCTTTGTGATCATCAACTTAACATCTTCAAACATTCAATCAGTTATAGTTCATCAATTTTTATTCATATTGTGAGTGATTCTCACCATGGGTTTTTTCGCATTGGGTTTCCACATAAATTTGGAATTTTTTGTGTCTATGTTGTCATCTTTGGATTAAAGATAATTGATAAGAAATAGTAACAGAATAGGGAAGTAATTGTGCATGTTGATTCACTCTTCTAACATCTTGAGTTGTTTAACAGATTTGTCATCATATTTTATTTGAGACATTTTTTCTAATAATGTTGTCTATTCTTTCAATTCTAAATTTATCTTATATTAATCGGATATTCTACATTATACTCATTTCTACATGTTTTGGTGGATAACAAGTTGTGCTACAAATAATATAAGGATTTTATATTTGGAAAAAGAAAATTTTGTAGACTTCCTTTATCATATTCTAAACCCTTAATTGTTGAGAAAGATCCATAGACATGCCACATGTTATTATTGCAATGTGTGGGACATAAAACTATGTAATGCCCTACTGCTCTTTCTATAAAGATTTGTGATATAGTATTACAATTCTTGGAATGGAACTAATAACCTAGGATTGTTTGTAAATACGTTATTTTAATCAATCAACTTAAGTTATTCAATACAAAATGTAAAGGATTAATGATTGAATTCCATTAATGTTAGCCTCAATAGTACTAAAATTAAAATTTGAATTTGATGGATCCAGTCATGAATTTAAGAAGACCTTAAGTAGTTGATGAATTATATTTTTAACCCTAGTTGAAATAAATCTAACAAAAAATCATCTAGTTTCATAGAATGCATGTAGCTAATTCAATGTGGTTATTAGTTTTTGAATTGGAGATTAATGTTCCAAATTTAAGAGAGACCATTTTTACTAGTTGATGCACAACATACTAGTTGTTTACATGACTATTTTTACTAGTTGATGCACAACATACTAGTTGTTTACATGACCATTTTTACTAGTTGATGTACAACATACTAGTTGTTTACATGATATGATGCATTGAGACCTAGTTTGAAGAAATGGTTGCTTATGTGATCCTTTCCATATTGACAATAACCCAAAAGGTCAAATCATTCCTAAGGTGGTGGATAAGACAACTTTGATTTTTGGTTTTACAATTTGGACCAAATTATGTGTCAAGGAGAAACAAGCACTATAATAATAATAATTACAATATTATTTAAAGTTGAAAATTAAAAATGTAAAAGTTCACTATACGTATTTGATCATTTACAAGAACACGTATCAAAAAAAATATCTTACTATAAATTAACATTACCACTGAAATTATAATATTATTTTGAAATAACAAATATTAGACATTTTGAAAACTGGAAAAATAAATTATTATAATAGCCTACCTTCCTCTGTAGGGAAAAAATGACAACCCATAGGTTCATTCAAATGGATGTTTCACTCTATGCAAATAATAGACCTATGCTAGTTAAAGGTAACATTTGAAAAGCATCATGTGTAATTTCATGAATTTTAATTATGTAGAACTACTCAATTACAATGATAGGTTGACACACATGATTACTTGTCTCAAGTTCCTCAAAATCTAATTGAAATCGTTTATCTCAATTTTGTAGTGAATGGTTAAATATGGCCGAGTGACTTTTGCATGATTCCATTTCCATCTAAGGTGACAATGAAGCTGATTTCATTTCATTCACAATCTGTCAAGCGACGGGACATGAGGGATCCACAGGGGAGAAGAAAGGAAACAGGCCGACTTGTGAAGCGAAAGAATGACATTGTAAGAGGAAAATCATAAAAGACTATCAACTTCAATCAAGCGAATGACATAACAAAAGAAAGCAACACTATAATTACAAAAAAAATAAAGTTGATAGTTATTTGAAAACATAAGTATGATGCAAGAGTGATGCAGAGCTTCTTTTGGGTTGATTTCAACAACTTCTCCACTTGTCTTGGCCTGATTTCAACATCTAAATCTATAGAAATCTTCGTTATTTCTATCTCCTATCATGTCATTTAAAGTTGATTACTATGGTATCCTTGTTTAGCAGGAGCACAATGAGTGTAGAATGGTAATAATGTTTTCCTTTTCCTACACACCCGACAACTTTAACTGCAAGTTTTCTAAGCTGCCACCATGGATTAAATCGACTCACTCTTCACTTTAATGACTATCATTAACATTTTAAATTCTTTAGTTGATAACTTACCATATAGTCAACTAATTTTGACAAAAGGTTCTATTGAATACTTATACTAAGTACTCTTTTAGAAGCAGGTTAATAAATGAAGCATGTTAATAAATGAGTGATTGTTGCACATCGTTTGAGAGGTTATAGTGGGGCTCGTCTTATATAGAGCTAAAATTCAAGTTCCTGGACTAAACTCTTGATTCCTCTCACTGCAAAATAATGAAGGAGATTCCACACAAGGTGTTACAAATGAACATCTCCTCTCTATATAAATCAAAGCCTCCCTCTTTCTAATATGCATTCTTCGCAAGCAATTTCTTAAGATGTGATTGTATGATTGATTTCTAAATAAAGTAGCATGTTTGAGGCCTTTCTATGTATGAGGATGCATGCATAGTTACTTTTTCATATTATACAAATAGAGAACCACCCAAATTAGTGTCATAAATATCGAGGCTTGATCTTGTAGCTTGTGGACTCACATGTACATTGATATGTGAAAACATGACTAAACAATTATAGTGGATAAATAAATTCTTTGCATTTGATCATGGAAGAAATACAAAGACACATTTTACATGGTTATGCCCTTATTGTACACATCATTTTCAGCCCCTTAACTCCTACTCTTATGGTCCATGCACAAATAGTCGTCTCTTTACTTTTCAACATGTCAAATGTTGTCTATTTCAAAGGTTTAGAATTATAGTCAAGTAGGGTAAGTGTACCAAGATGGTGTGCAAAAAGGGGATATAAGTGTCCACTTTCTTCTGAGATCATGTAAACCTGAACTTATACAATCCCTCTCTCATGCATGGTGCTAATATTAAATAATAAGAGTGAAATAAATCAAATCAAGTCCTAAAATCCCTCATCTTCTACTCTCTATCCCATATAAAATGTAATAATTATCAATTTCACTATATTATTAATCATATTATCATTAGGTGATAATAATATTATCATGATTTTTAATTATTTTTTGTTGTATATAACCCAATTTTATTAAATGATGTGTGTGTGTGTGTGTGTGTGTGTGTGTGTGTGTGTGTGTGTGTGTGTGTTGCAAGGTGTGTGCCCTTGGTCTCAGCCAATCCATGTAGTAGTTGGTGACAAGGGTTTAACAACCTCCTATGGATTCTATAAGTCTAGTGGTTGTATCGGTCATTGATAGTTTGAGCTTTTAGTGCAATGACAACTAGCCAATCTAACAATTGGTATCAAAGCTCATGTCACAGGTTCCAACGCCATGCATGTCCTGAGGGCAGGATTGTTGCAAGGTGTGCGCCCTTGGTCTTGACCAGTCCTTGCAGCAATTGGTGACAAGAGTTTAACAACCTCATGTGGATTCTATAAGTCTAGTGGTTGTATCGGCCATTGATAGTTTGAGCTTTTAGCGCAACGGCAACCAGCAAATCTAACGGTATATATATGTGTGTGTGTGTATATACATATATACATATATGTGTGTGTATATATATATATGTTATTTAATATATATATATATATGTATATATATGTATATATATGTATATGTATGTATATATATGTATACATATACATATATATACATATATATATACATATACATATACATATATATATATATATACATATACATACATATATACATATATATATATATATACATATACATATACATATATACATATATATACATACATATACATATATATACATATATATATTAAATTTTGTGTGTGTGTGTGTGTGTGTGTGTGTGTGTGTGTGTGTGTGTGTGTGTGTGTGTGTCAATAGTCCTTCTACTTCTTCAAAGATCAACTAAGTTTAGTAGGATAATACTTCACTCAGTTTCATAGATGTGGAATGAATCCTTACTAGATATTTTGCAAGGTTATTTATGGAATCACATATTGCTAACATATAAGGCATATTTGAGGATATTCATTTCCTCTTTGATGGAAGCCACACCCACCTATCATTTCATATTTAATTTCTTTTGAGGTTTCTAAATAGGTATCTGCATTGTTGTTTGGATTTGCTTCATTTTTTTGGCATCTTCTTATTCAAACATGTGGATAGTCAATAAATCATAGCACTAGAACATATCATGAGGCTTTTCCTCTCATTTCCTTTCATGGAGTTTCTTCTACCCTATCCATTAGATTCATTTTTTCCTAAATGAAGGAACACTTGTTTTCCACTCTTGAATCATTATAAACATTCATCTTCAAGAATTGACTAATGGAATTAGAGTTTGTTCCTTATGGGTGATACATCATTTCTTATTTTCTCTCTTGTGGGGGATATTGATTATATTTATGTAATTGAATCAGTCCTTGGATATACATCTTGAGCCCTATATTATTTATCACATGCACTCTTTTTTTCCCTTTTTTCTCTCTTTTAGAGAGGTCTTTTTCCTGTCAAGTTTTCTCCTTTCCTATTGTTGTAAGAGATTGCATTGGTTTGTACAACGGTACCTCATCAAACCTTTTTTTTGGAACACATCCATTCAAATATTCATACATCCATATATTTTTATTCAACATTACATTTTAGCTTCTCCCTAAGTTAATCTTAAGGGGAATATTGGAGTAGTTAGGATAATCATGTGTAATTAACTATGAAATTAGATCCATGTTTTCTTCTTTTATTAAATTAGGATAATAATAGCTCATATCATCTCATTGCATATGAGGTGGACACTTTCATTAGATGATTTAATCTTTCTCTAGGATTTAGGTCTAGGGTTTCATTATCCTTTCTATAAGGATTCATCTTTCATTGTAATAATTCACTATCTTTTCTACATTAATACAATTCTTAGGTTGTTGAGAAAATAATTGATGTGTAATTTATGTTTGTGACATGAATTTTTCTTGCAAGTGATTGTTGGAACTTGTGGGGTTGAATCAATAACTCTAACTAAATAATCAATAGTTTGGTCTTATTTTTATTCTCATTGCAAATCATGTCATTTGGGCCTTACACTTGATTGACCTAGGTTACCTTGAGTAGCTTTGCCAAAATTTATTTTCACTCACCACACCTTCAAAATAATCCAAACCACATCTTCTCTTTTATCCTTCAATGGATGACCCTTTTCAACCCCATGAAAGGAGGTTGTTATGATCCAATATTAGTTGTATTCACTATAAAAATGGAAATTTGACTAAATTTATAGATGAATGATTTCACTATAATTGTTCTTCAATTTTTGCTTAGTTTTGGTGTTATAACTTGAATGAAAGATAATCAAAAACTTTCAAATCTACCCCATTATAGTACCATCCAATCCATTCCAAAAACTTCATGTGCCCAAAATCAAAACTTTTACAATGAAAAAGGGTTTTCTAATAGAGATTGTATCTAAGATTAAAGTAAGGATCTTACTAATCTAGTTCAAGTATATTTTTTCATCAATACAACATATGCATACAATGGTTAAAGTCATGTGTTCATGGATCCTACATTGTATAATGATTGAAGTGATCCCTTTATGGTTCATGTTGGCTATTTTCTACACCATTGGCCCATCAAAGATAACTGATCTGAGATACTTCATCATGGGCTAATTCATCATATTTTCCACATTGGTGACTAAATGTAACATTTTTATGCATTGGTCATTAACTCGATGTGTTTTCTACCCAGGCAATGTGATCAATGTGTTTTCCCATCGGTAAGAGATTCCTTAGTCGCCAAGAGTTCTTTTTGTGTCTCTCCAACATAGCAACAAACAATTATCGAGGAGAGAGCCTTGGGGTCTCTCCAATGAGAATCCAGATTGGGGAGACAACCTATGGTTAGAGAGGTTTCTGGAGGTCTCTCTGATGATTCTCATTAGATAGAAAAATACATATCAACAATACATACTCCAAGGTCCCTCCTTTGTTTCTTCTGGTTAGGATGACATTTTGGCTCCAAGGAGATGCATCGTTTGGTCTCTTTTATATATTTTGAGGCCCAAAAACTCGATGTGTTTTCTGTATCAACGAATTTTTTAACCAATAAACTGATTTGACTTTTAACAGTTGTGACATGGTGCAAGGACTAATATTAAATGCCCATGTATTGCTACTGAATTCTCTACATACCTATCTACTTCTTTGTCTCTTTTATGCTATTCCAAGTGTTTCCCCATGCCTATTTATCTTCTACAAGTGTCATTCTTTTCTGGCAGATACATAAATCAATGCCATATCTTGTTGTAGGGCATGGGTTGTCCCTTCAATTTGTAGGGATGCATTCAGTTTTGGTCCTACCTCTCAACTTCATGAATCAACTTACACTCACAAAGATCAAATTTTTTTTTATCTAATTTATCCTATCTGTTGTCCTAAAACTTAAATCCAGTCTAGTTGGAGTTTGAACTCAAAATGTAAAATTTGAGTTTTGCCTGCACTATAAAGGTAATTTATGTAAATATTTTATGGGTTATCTCTTTTGTTCTTTTGCAGTGGCTATGCCCTACACCTGTAATTTGCCTTACCTTACATTAATGGAAATCCATTTTTTACCTCTTCTTACATTTAGTTGTCTTGTGCATAATTTATTGCCTTGTGTTGGATGTTTTTTTCTTTATCCCTAGTTTGTATGTTGTATTAATCTTCTTGTGGTTGTTGTATTGTAAAGGCATCTTTCCTTGTAGCATCTTATAAGCTGTAACATGTATAGTCAAGTCCTTGGGATGGAATAATATATAGGGAAAGTTTATGTTTAGGAGGCCTTATTGATGTTTTGTACAGTCATAGGCAGGGAGAAACACATTACAATATGGTGCATCACCCTTTACTTTCTAGTAATCCCTCTTCTCTTTTCCCTGCAAGTTGTTAGTTTAGGCTAGAGTAGGTTTAAAGTCTTGGGTTGGTTCAACACTGTACCTTGATTGGAAAGGAAGTCAACCTTCTCCAAAGGTTCAACCTCACATGCACAAGGTCACACACTTGGGGGTTGTTTCTTTTTTCCCCCAAGGTTTATTGGGGGTCATACCCCAAGCATGGGTGCAAACTTTTGTGACAATAGTTCCTTCAATGCATAATGGTTAAAGTGACACTTTAAAATTGGCCCCACACTAATAATGATTAAAGTGATTACATCATGGGTCCTATGCTAACACTGCTATAATGGTTAAAGTAACTCAATCACAGGGTCCTATACAAGAACCAATATTTTAAATGGTTTCTTAGGGGCCACCATTTTCACATCTTTGGGACTCTATTTTTTAGGCTTAGAATTTGTACCCTTTGTCTTTCATATTGGTTTCAACTTTTGTGTGTCACCCCCTTTGCCCTCTCATTTCACAATAACTTTTTGACTTGTCCTAATACTCATTTTATCTTCTTCTTTTTTCATATCAATTAACCTATAATCCTAAATTCTATAATTTTAGCCTTAGAACTAGGTATATCACATCCTTAAGGTTCCTAGATTATTGGTGTGACTATGTCTTCTAACTAGATCTATGTATGATCCTTTCACATTTTCAAGATTCAAGTCTACCACTCTCAAAGTTGACAATTTTATAAACTAACAATTGGTTGTTATCTTTCATAAAGTATAAATAGTTCATAATCATTTTAAAATAAATACATTTTAATACATCTAGAATAATTGTTTTGTTTTATTAATGAATGTAAAATTTAGATTAATATTAGGATTTCTTTTTATTCTTACAATAAAATATGAAAAAAGGAAATGAATATTTTTTTTATAAGATTGTATGGAGTGATGATTAAACTGTATAATATTGTTCTTGTCATCAAGATTCAAACCCCAATAAAATAATACTATTGAATGTTTAAATAATTCCTTAATCTATTAAAAAGGTAAAATAATTATTTTTAAAATTAATTTATATTTGTTTAAATCTATCATTAAAAAAAGAGGAGAATAAAAATGGCAACCTCACATTTAACAATCAGCTACTTTACCAACTAAGATGCACGTGCACGTGTGTATACTCTTACACCTCACAGAAGTCTTATTCTCTACGGAATTTAAATGAGTAAAGTCAGTCACATCCCCCACCGTCAAATTTTAATTTTGTTCACATGCATTACACCCCTCAATTAATGTCGTTTCATCCAAAAGGGAATAGAGAATTTGTCTACTGTATAAACCTTTTTATAATTATAAATCTTCCATGAATGACATGTTGTTGGGTTGAGATAAAACAATAAAAAATGTCACTATTCAGCAGATAACGATGATGACAGTAACATGATTCACACAAATACTCCCAATAAAATATATGAAATACTCAAAATAAGATATACTCAATGCAAAAAAATTTAAATTTTACTGCATCACAACACATAAAGTTGGCACTGCTTTAATGGAATGTGTCAGGATGCATTGTCTATAATTTAGTATTTCTTGCAGTCCCATTAAAGATTCCAAGAAAGCTAGCATCTGCATTACTATTCTCAGCTGCAGTTGATGAAGTATGAGCACCATGAGAATTTTAATATCTATCAAAATTATCATACTCTGCTGATAAAGAAATCTGATCTTCCAGAGATCTAAGATTTTTTAAATCTATAATAATATTAATGTGTTGTGTTTTGAGTGTAGCATTTATTTGTATTAAAGTTTCATATCATATTTTATGATCTATTATCAGAAATACGTTTTTTCATATCATATTCTATAATCTATTATCAGAAACACGTTTTTAATCTTATTATTGTACTTGATCTCTCGTTATAAGTCAATCTATAATACCAAAACTATCCATTTATCATAGCCCACCATTTTTCATACAACAGATCACAAGAATAACCAGAGCTGCAACTATTGCATCAAGATATACATGTAAAAATCCATCTGGAATCAACATTTCCTCTCCATCCTCCTTAAGCAGCCAAACCAGAGATGGCATTGGACATTATAAATGCATGATCAACCGCCCTGATGGGATCTTGTGGGTTATTAAAACTAATAAATCTCTAATACAGTTCTTCCATGCTATTCACAATTAGGAGAAGAGCAGTAATCATAAATTTAAATTGTTTAATTCTAAAATATTTCACAGGTTTGAAGATGTTTTTATCTTATGTATGTTTTTTTGTTAAAGATAAATAAGTTTTATAAAAGAAATTGTAGTTTTTTCTGGATTTGATTGTGTTTGTTTTTTAATCAACATTTCAGATCACTTTTTGTGATTGATCCTCTGAATGTTAGAAAATCGAGAAATAAAAAATACAGCTATAAAAGAAAATATCAACTAAAGAACAGTAGATGAAAATCAACCCACAACAAACAACAAAATTTAAGAAAAAAAACAAAGAGCAATTGAAGAATTTGTATTGCTCATGTGTGCTATATACACCTAATCATTTTGATTTACATGTGAACTGTTACTATAATATGAAATGATGATCTAAAATGTTGTAAATATAATCTATGTAATATTCAAAACATTATGTCTAAAATCAACTATATATATATTTTTGTATCAATATTTTAAATCACTCTGAACAATCTTTCATTGAAAAAAGAAGTTCATGATAGATCGGTTAGATCCAAAACATAAACAATCGATTCCAAAAGCAATCTTTTGCATACCAAAAGTTTCAGTCTTCCCTTATACAAGTAGGAAAACAACATGCCCACAATAGCTTTTGGAGAACAGGCAGTGGCATTTCGAAGCTTTCAATATGGAAGCACTGGATATTTACTGATATAACCAAGAAATTACAACCAGTAATCTAACAAATATGAAAGAGATATATGGTCAGAGCAGAGCCAAGACCATGAGCAGGAAACAACTTCATTCCCTCATTGAGAACTCTATATTGATCAGAAAGCCACATAACTTTTTTAGGGCATTCTCTATGCTAACACTTAAAAAGTAAATCCATCTAAACAATAGGAAATACCTTCTATCCTAAGAGATTATAGTGATATATACAGAAACACTCAAACAAAACAAAACCCATCTTGCAAACATGTTTAAAAACACAGAGGCCTTTTGGATGTTCAAACATGAGATTCAACCCCACCCATATCTGACTTCATCATACTTGGTCTTGAGCCATCTGAAGCTACTCTTCATGGAGGTTTTGAGCTTCCCTTCAACAGAAAACACTTTGTAAGAAGCCACTCTTTTCTTCCTTTTGATCTCTGGATCATTGGTCAGGGCAAGGCCATTGTACTTTGCTTTGGGGCCATTAAAATTATAAGCAGCCTCAGATCCACCAAAGGCAGTATAACTAACTGGAATAGACTTGGACTTCTCCATTCTTCAAACAGTCTCAGATCTTCTCACTACTTGTTTGTTTTCCCTTAATAGAAAACCCACAGATTTAAGAACAAATCAAGCCCCAAATGAGGGATGATAAAACTTCTACCATACATAATATTAAAAGACTTTCGCATGCTTATCCATCATAACAAAGGATAAAGCAAGGATTTAACACCACCCAAACAAAGTGCTTGATAGAAATGGGCCCTCTTTAAAGTGGCATCTCCATGAAAACATTTTCACACTTGTTGTTGGGAAAAGAAAATCATGATCTTGATCTTCCAAAGTGAAAGGAAGATTTTATTTCTCTGACAAACATGGGAGACACGTTACAGTAGGACCCCATTATGAGTGTCTTCTTGTCATGGGTCCAAAATGAGTTGTAAGTTGGTGGGTAATACTTTACTTTGTTTCTATGGATGTTGACATACTCTATTGCTTTGAATGTCGGCTCACTGTTTCCTCTCCTTCATTCTATCCTTAACATGTTCTATTTATTTAGTAATTTGTAACTCTTTTTTTATATTGTGGGATTTGTTCTTGCTTGGAAATATGTGAAAGCCACAAGGTGGGCAACACTTCTCGTACTTTGTAGCTTGTTTACTTTGTGTTTATAAAATGATAAATTATACTGTTAAAGGAATCTTGTAAGGGAATAATGTCCCTTTTGAATAAATCTAGGCCGATTGAATAGATGTATGCAATCAATTGTTTGATGTTCGTTCAGATTTTGGAATAGAGTTTGCAATGGATAAATTAGAGTAGGGAGTTAGAAAAATTGAAGTGTTATTTTGAGATTCTCAATATTTAAATTGATTATCGAAAGGAGTGTGGATGTTAAAGGTATATAAAGTTTATTGATTGATGTTAATAATTGATGTTTTGGGGTGTGTACTATTTCAAAATTCTTATAGATTTGGAATCTTTTGTGGGTTGATTTTGAGTAGTAAGAAACTAATATGTGAGACATGGATTTAATCTAGAAAATTATTGAGTTTTGCTATGAGTTTCACTTCATTTTTTAAAACATAAATTTTTACGAGGATTTAGAATATTTAAAAATTCTTCAAGAGAGGTTATTAGGTTGTGAAAATCAAGTTTATGGCTTTGGTTGAATATGGGAAGATAGATCTGACAAGCTTATAAGTGGCTCATATCAAATGTGATTGATCTGTTTATGATCTAAATCGAAAAAAAAATTGAGAATGGCTTCTCCTTAATTGTCCTTGAGGCTCTTCAATGTTCATAGATCATGTTTGATAACATAAAATAGTGTCATCAAACACCAAGATATAATAAATAGTCATGCAAAGTGTACCAATTGAACTTTCAATAGCTAGTGGAAAAAAGTGAGAACAACAAATTTGAATTTGAGGATCAATACAATGTAGATAAAGATCAAGCTCAAGCTTCATAAGAATGATCTAGATAGGGAATGTAAACCCTTTGTAGTTGGAAACAAATGAATGCATAACATTATAGTGTGGTCGTAGAGGGAACATGTGGGAATTGGTGGGATAGGATAATTGCAAATACATAAAAGTGAATCAAATGATGATATATAGAATGGATGGACTTTGTGATGAAGGAAAAACACCATGGGTAGGAGGTGATGGAGTAAAGTTCGAGATGAAACCCCGTGTCTTTGCTAGGGTGTGGCAAGAAGCTCCCAAGCATTGCATGTGGGAGTCTGAGCCTCCTCCACAAGTTTGTGCGTAATGCAAGCGTCGTTCTCCCTCATTTACTTTTCATGTCTCCGTCCTTCCAAGTTGTAGATTTTCCTTATGTTTTGCCTGCTATATTTTTGAGCCTCTAAGCAGCTATACAACTGCACACGGTCGTCGGAAGGACTCGTGTTATTAGATGAAGGGTTCAAACCCTCCCCACAACCTTGCAAATGGGAAAAGCGCAGAAACCCTCATCATAGTTACCCAAGGAAGTAGTCTTCGGTGAGAAAAACCAAGTTCTGACTGCGGCCAAGTTTTATGTTATTGAGACACGAGATCATGGACAAAGGAATGAAGATTGAGGAGGAAAAGGTAAGTTTCCTTCAGCCTCCATTTTAGCCTCCATTTTAACCTTCACCATTGTACCTAATTAGGAAATGGATGAAGTTATTTCTTCTGAGTTTATTTAAGAGTTTAAGAAATGTGGTTGTGTTTCTTGCGGTCATAGATTCTTTCAAATTCCTTCTCGTAGATTTCTTAGGTTATGTTCGGTTGCAGAATTAGGAAATATCTGTAATTCTGATATTTGCTCAGTTTTGGATGTTATAAATCTTGAAAATGGTTTTTGGAATATGGGCTGGAACCATTTGGTTCACCTCGAAGATGAGCGATAAGCATTTTCCGAATGGGCGATGAGGCTGCAAAAGCATTCCCAAATAAATTCCTAATGAATACAACAAATAAATGTTTCACAAGGATTGATCCAACGACCAAGTCGGACACTCATAGATCCTTCTAGAAAATCACGCCATTCAACTCCAACGGTAGGAAACACTGATCGCAACCTCTAGCAACCAACCGGTAAGCACAACTGAACTAGCAACATGAAGAGCACAACTACCCTGTCAAGGAATCTGTCATAACTCACGCGAGACAACTCCAAACAAGTTGCGATCATAGGAAATTGATCCAAATGACCCCACCAACACAGTATCACGACCGCAACTTCCAGAGATGTGACTAACTCGACCGAGATATCAAACACACCAACTGGTGACCAGGAACAGAAAACCTCTCTGCAACCGGTTACTAGGAACTCAACAACCCGATGAAGAATCGACAATATCTCACAAACTACTCCATCTTGAGAAGAGCAATCATATACATAGACTCTAAGAACAACCAGGAATAAACCCTCTTCACCGCTCTTGTCCAAGATCGACTGCTATCAGAATCTCTATAAATTGCCCTAGAACAAACGACTTCTTCAATCTTGAATGGAATAACTCCAAGATCATGCAAGATCTCCAAGAACCCTAGATGCTCCTGCATCATGACTACATTTGTGGTATATGTCACTCTTTGCACTCTATTTATCTTAGTCTCATCTTAAACATAAATGATGTAACACTCATACTATAAGTGGGAGATAAGATCACTCAAACTTAATCATCTTTTTTCTTAATCACAAGAAGGTTTTGAGAAGTAGTTCTAACAATTTAAACATTATTTGTTTGGTAAAGAACCATATCTACAATGTTTATACTAGGAATATAGATGTTTAATATCACTTTATTTTCAAGATGGTTGATAATGGTAAGATCACGATGAACAAAGTGGACACTTCATATAATATTTCAAATTCTCATATAAGACTATTGAGCATGAAAAATATTCTTGGTGTGGGGAGGCAAGCTACGGGCCTTGCATCTTCTTTTACTTTATTTGTAAAAAATTCCATTTCTTCATTACAATGTAAATCTAAAGAGATTGTTAGGATTAGTGTAAATCTTATGTCTTATGTTGTTTTCTCAAAATTGATTCTTAAGGGTGTAACTTTTAATCTAGAGCTTTAATTTTAGGTAATTATTCTTTATAGAAGATTTTTATGAACCAAACACATTAAACTTATTTAAAATTGATTTTAAAGTTAGAACACTCAAAAATACCTTAGAAAAAAAATCCAAAGTGTCATAGTATGATACCTAAGAAACTTTAGGCAATAGATGGAAACCATTATAATGTTATTGAATAATGAAGTCATGATAAAAGTTCAACATTGGGAGTTACATTGGGAAGAGTAAATCCTATTGTTATTAGTGGGTCCCTATCTTGGGTATATATTTCAATACATAGTGAGTTGTGGGTTTTTCTTGTGGACCATAGTTTTGGTGGCCACTAGTTTAGTGGAACCATTTATTAGTTTTCTAATTCCTTTGATCTCTATTTTGAGTGTATGAGATAGATGTTTTATATTGTTATGCAAGTAGAGTATTATTATATAGCTAAAATGATGTTATACAAAAGAATGTTTAGTGGATTGTATTGTACATTTGGTGTTCTATGTTATTTGTATCATTTTTATGCTTCTCCATGTTCTATTTGATCATTTGTTCACATGTACTAGAATTAGTTAACCGTATTCAAGTACTATTTGTATATGCTTTCACTATATCTATTTTATTTTTTCTCAACAATTTAATCATTAAGGGTGTGAAATATGTTGTTATGGGAGGTTCTAAATCATGGCTTAGTGGGGGGAATAATTATGTAAAAACAAACTTAATTGTGATAGATTGCCTTCTAGATTAAAGATGGGGATCATGTCTCCATGAGAAGCTCTTGGGTGTACATTTGGATCTTTGGCATGACATGGTTGTTCTTATGGATTTAGTTTGAGAATATTTGATCACATTGCAATGGAAAGATATAGATCACTTGTAGTAGGATTAAATTAGTATGGTGGATTTTTCATTTGTCAACAAATTGTCTTCTAGTAAATAGGACATATATTATTCTACTACAATGAACTCTATAATCTATCGCTTGAAGTCTTGGTGTGATATAGTTAACTTTGAATAGATATGTTATTCAAAGATAGATGATCTTATGTGAAAATATAAATCATGGAGCCACAAAGAGTTCCTAGAGTATAGATTTTTTCTCTTAAATATAAAAAACAAAGCACTTTTTTAATTATTTGGAGAGAATATATAGTAATGTTGAGCATAGAGGATATTTTACCTTGGAGAGTGACGCTTTGTAATATTGTGCTGATGTAATTGGATTCCTATTTGCATCATTTGATTAGTTGTGTACTTATTTATCTTAAAAGATTACAATAAGACAATATTTTCTAGATGTTGTAAGTAGATTATGGGAATGGATTGAATCACTTACTAAGTTTGAGCTAGAAATCATAAGGATCATACACCCAATTTTGGATGTAATATTGACACAAAATTAATGACAATATTGTTTAATCATGAGTTAGAGTGGTTTGAAAGAGGGGGTGCAATCTTAAAATTTTCTCTTAAGGAAGTTTAGTTGGAAAAGTAACCTAATAGATTTAATCCACTTATTTTTTAATGCATTCTAGTTTTTCTTTCTCTTCTAATGTATGTACCTAAGGTCATGGAGAATTACATTCTAAGGATGAAGTTGAGAAGTACGTGACATTGTGTGGCTAGTGGCTAAAGAATTATTCCTTAGATGTGTGAATGGATGTTCTTGCATGATACTATTTCAATTAAGAAGCTTTTTTCTTAGATTTTGACACATTTTTATATGGTTGAAATTAGATTTTAATGCTTAAATATGTAGAGAGAGATTTTCTAAATGGGTATTTGGAGGAAGAGATCTATGGTACATAGTCACAACACATTGTAAGTGTTGTAAGAAGGATGCATTTTGTAATTCTATTTTACACCAAAGCAAATAGTGAACATGATTCAAGTTCTTATATGTGTGCAATTTCTAGTTCTTTATTATATCCACCATACTATACATTACCTAAGAAGTAGGATTCTTGATTAATTATGTATTTATTTATTCTAGATAAGGAGCATTGGGCTATGTTGTGGAGGATTTTAAAGCTTATTTGCAACACATATATGTCTTGATTTTTCTACCAAGGAGGACAAACCTTGATCAAGACAATGGATTCACACAAGTTCATAAATTTTGTGAAAAAACAAAGATGTGGATAGTAGAGGGTCAACTAGTTAGGGAGTATGTGTTTACATTGTTTAATAGTGTAGTAAGTTAGATGAATAAGAGATTACTTATGGTTTCTCTTTTGACTATAGAAGCTAAGCTCATTGCAGCTAACCATGTGATTGAAAGAGGTAATGTGAAATTCAAGGAGACAATAAGACAATATTTTCTAGATGTTGTAAGTAGATTATGGGAATGGATTGAATCACTTACTAAGTTTGAGCTAGAAATCATAAGGATCATACACCCAATTTTGGATGTAATATTGACACAAAATTAATGACAATATTGTTTAATCATGAGTTAGAGTGGTTTGAAAGAGGGGGTGCAATCTTAAAATTTTCTCTTAAGGAAGTCTAGTTGGAAAAGTAACCTAATAGATTTAATCCACTTATTTTTAAATGCATTCTAGTTTTTCTTTCTCTTCTAATGTATGTACCTAAGGTCATGGAGAATTACATTCTAAGGATGAAGTTGAGAAGTACGCGACATTGTGTGGCTAGTGGCTAAAGACTTATACCCTAGATGTGTGAATGGATGTTCTTGCACGATACTATTTCAATTAAGAAGCTTTTTTCTTAGATTTTGACACATTTTTATATGGTTGAAATTGGATTTTAATGCTTAAATATGTAGAGAGAGATTTTCTAAATGGGTATTTGGAGGAGGAGATCTATGGTACATAGTCACAACACATTGTAAGTGTTGTAAGAAGGATGCATTTTTTAATTCTATTTTACACCAAAGTAGATAGTGAACATGACTCAAGTTCTTATATGAGTGCAATTTCTAGTTCTTTATTATATCCACCATACTATACATTACCTAAGAAGTAGGAGTCTTGATTAAATATGTATTTATATATTCTACATAAGGAGCATTGGGCTATATTGTGGAGGGTTTTAAAGCTTATTTGCAACACATATATGTCTTGATTTTTCTACCAAGGAGGACAAACCTTGAGCAAGACAATGGATTCACACAAGTTCAAAAATTTTGTGAAAAAACAAAGATGTGGATAGTAGAGGGTCAACTAGTTAGGGAGTATGTGTTTACATTGTTTAATAGTGTAGTAAGTTAGATTCAAATAAGAGATTACTTATGGTTTCTCTTTTGACTATAGAAGCTAAGCTCATTGCAGCTAACCATGTGATTGAAAGAGGTAATGTGAAATTCAAGGTTATGATATATGTGGGCCGAAGACATAATTCCCATAAAATAGTTTTCTTCTCCATCTTTAAATACTCAAAGAGTGATAATCTTATCGAGCCTAAATGAGTGGGAATGCAACTTAATTTTTTTTTCAAAAGTAATAATGTAATACTTTTCTTTCCCAAAATAGCTACAAATACTTATCATACAAAATTTATTTAGCAGATACAAAATTGTGGTTGATGTAAAAGAGAAATCTTCTAAATAAAAGAAGACAATATATTAAAAAAAATAGATTAAAAAATTTATTATACCATAATTATTGATCAATAGAGGAAGACCAAATATAAATTAGTATACCTTAATAAATCTTTCTCTAAACTTGTCATTTTTAATTAATTTATTTTTAAATTATAAATTATAATCAAGTGGCTTTTAGTTTATTAGTGAAGTTAAAGGTAAAGGAAATGTTCCTTTTATAGTCCATGATACTAGACAAACCTAACTCGTAGGTAAGTTATAGAATATCTAGAACTACTTCATATTCTCACCTTGTAGGAAGCACCTAAATTACTTCTCTCCCTATTTATCATTTATATCTAATTAGCTTCAACAATGAAGTACAAGAGGAGTTTAGAGATTTATTGTGAATGTATAGCAATTGGAATTCCATTCTGGTTTCTTTGTGCTTCCAAGTGTAACATTGACGGAAAACATCATCAGGGTGTTTTTACCACCCAACCATGGATATCTCCCCGCACATCTTCCTACTCAAAGTGGTTTGGCCCTTCGCAGAGGTTTAAACATGATGATAGGTTAAGCCATCTGAGCCTAGTGTTTGTTCCTACACAAATGTAGTCGGTCATACACTTTAGCTACTCCTAACTAGTATGATCTCTTATTAGTCAATGTATCTAGACCAAATGAACTAACTGCTACTAGCACAATATAACGTCACCTTGGCCAAGGTTTCTAGTTGAAAGCACGATTAAGACATGCAATCAAGTTCATCACCCTACTCGTCTTGGGTTACTAAACACATGTGGGTCCTCTAGTTATAAGTAACAACAATTAAGTACATGCATTGGTAATCCATAAACAACTTGTTTATTGATTATGTATCCCTATACATAATAGGGTCCTGCTTATTGCATTCCTCTTTATAAGGTCAAGATTTTTGTATTATTTCAACATTACCCTAAGATGTTTTCTTTGATATTAGAACATATATTTTTGTTCTGTGTTATTCTTGCACAGAACAACCAATCTCCAAAAGGGTTTATTCTTATTGATGAATATATTCAAGTTGAATATTAACAATGCTTCTATTCAAGTTGAATATTGTGTCAAGGAATGAGTTCAGAGAGGATTTGTGTTTTCCTAGGAGATCTTTAAGCTCCTCTGATATCTCCAAGGAATTTTGCTTGTGAACAAAAATAAATTAGTTTAAAATTTTGTCGAAGGACTCGGAAGAAAAGAGTTCATATCAAATTCCTTTCTAGTTTGAAACATTCTAAGTCAGACTAAAGCTATAATTTATCATTGGTTAGTCTTCCATCTCTCATTACAGTATTCTCCAAACCTTTATGTTTAAAGTTTAATTATAAATCTGAAATATATAAATTAAAGAGAAAAACTTAACAAATTCAAATGTGTGGCCTCTCTTTAAGAACATAAACTTCTTGCCTAAAAAAAATTAATATCAAATTTTATTAGACACACAAATTTAACTCTCTAAAAACAAGATGCCCTATAATATAAAATAAAATGTAAATGATAAGTTTGCCCCTTTTTTATGTTTTTAAATCACCCAAATCATAAGTGAGCCCCCTCCCACAATGATATAGGCCATGTCTATGCAGCACAATATTTGCACCTTAGTTAACAAAATATGTTGTTAACAAAATATGTTAACAACATGTATGTTAGTCTATTGTGTTTGTTTGTGAATTACTAACACATGTTAACACAATAGACTAACATACATGTTGTTAACATATTTTGTTAACATGTGTTTACTAAAGTGCAAATATTGTGCTGCATAGATACGGCCCAATTATCAAGGGACTACCTAATCGTCCCCACATGATATATTCATTATTTAAAAATTCAATAAACCGTGAGTGTAATATAAACCTTAAAATTTTGGACCAACGCTAACCAAAATTAACGCTGTCACAAATCTATTATATGACACTCGTACATGATTTTAAAGCAATTGTATAGTTATATTGTATGCTATTATTAAGAGACTTGATCGTTGTAGCATAAAAAGGAATAAACGTGGCCTAGGTAATTGTAAAAAATGATATAAAATTCATAATAAAACAATGTTAGGCCGCCCACCATGTTGTCGGGAGATGATATATAACACATCACATCTAGTGAGGTATACATTTTGAATACATTAAAAAATCGCCTCCATATTGACTTCCATTATTTGTTTTAGGAGTGGGGACTTTTTCATCGGTTTCCAATCCCCTCCTCCCCTAGCACTAATATAGTTATTTTTTTTTAAGAATATTTATAATGGTGAAGTTCTTATTTTTATTAGTGTTTTAATCTAATAATTAGATATCTCAAAAAAATGATTCTTAGATCTTTCCATTCATCACCATACTTACATAAGGTATTTTTATAATGAATCTAGATCTTAGAATTTTAAATTTTAAATTTCAAAACTTATATATTATCTTTTTTTTACTAGTTATTGTGAATAGACCTAACGCTTATTCATGTTGATTTATATATTATGATATTATATTTAAAGTTATTTATTCATTCATTTTAGACATTGTAGACCTTATGTAATGATCATTTAGGAATAATTATCATAAAACATTTATGAGAGCATCAACATATACCATTCTAGCTCCATTACATGCTTGTTTATCATTCTCTATTCTTGTCCCAAATTCATTAAATTAGTCTAATTAGGGGCCTAATTGAGAAGAACATGCCTTGGAATTCAAAAAAATCCATAAAAGTGTTTGTAAACACCATTAACCCTACTCAAATTGAAAATGTCATACGACCAAGGCCACCATTATTTAGTCAATACATTTCTACTCATGTAGGTTTAGTTCCATATGCCAAACCATTTTTGCAAGTGTTATATGAGCTAGGGAAAAAGATAGTCAATTTGTAGAGTCTAAGTCACTTTCTAGATCAAGTTAGAAAATTTTAGTTGTGTAGTGAGTTGATTCCCTATGGGGTATTTACATGGGAGTGGGACCAAAAATTGAAAAAAGACATTTTAAGTCATGAAATGATTGTGATTTTAGTGCAAAATCACCTTATAAGCTCAAACACATCATATATTAACCAATGAGAATCCTACTCATATGTTAGGAATACACTTGGATCTTTGATTCTAAGGGATGAACCTACATATAAAGTCACAAATCCAACCATGTATTACATAAAACATAGTATGTTCAATGTTCCTCCTCATTAGCTTAACATGTTTTAGCAAGAGTTTCCACAAACCACTATTATAACAACAATCTACTTAGATTTCTAACCATATAATTTCTTATAAGAATAATTTGACGTAAAATACCTCATATATACTTTTTTTTAAATATTTAGTCATTTTTAACAAAGTTAATAGATTTGTTTAAGCTTCATTCTATACACAATGAAATTTTATATTTTATATTATTGTTGTGGAAGTTAGCCCCCCCCCCCACCCACACACACACACACATAATGATCAATTTTCAAGATAAATCCACTTTTAGGTGAGGGTACATTTTTTAGGCAGTGTTATATTTCAACAATAAAAAAAAAGGCCCAACTTTGTGTTTTCTCATCATTTGGCCATCTTAATGTTCACTCATTATTATTTTTTAAATGGTGGTTCAAAAACTAGAATCCAAATGGTACAATTGATCTTTTTATTAAATTTTAAAAAATTTAAGAATAACCATCTCAAATTGAGAATCAAATCTAGATGATTACACTCATTTTAGGAAAAAGGAAGCTACTTTAGACACCTACCCTTGAGACCCTCATTTCCATACATTACTTGCATCTTCTACATCATTTTCCCACTTCCAACATTCAAGTATTATAAAAAATTAATTGATAAAAAGTTGGTAAGTGCACAAAGATGATGAGCCAAAAGGGGGTCTTAAAATGTCAACTTTTTATTCTAAAAACAAGAAACTTTGGACTTCGATGAGAAATTGAAGATAGCTACACTCAAAATATGAAGATGCAACAAGAATAAGAGTTGTAGTGCTCTGAATCTACTTTCTAAACTACCAATGTCTTTTGAAAATGGCAAGGATGAAGAATTGCAAAAAGGCAATCTAAACAAAGTGGTCTTACTTTTATTTAAATAAAATACAAACAAAGCTTCTTTGTGGCCCCACTAAAATATTAAGAGACATTAGCTAATACCATGTGGTTTATGCCTAGTTTTTTACTAATTTATGACTTTTTACTAATTTATAAAGTGGACACAACTTGAAAAACAAAAACTTGAGTATGCTCTCCCTTAAATTTTTTGAAAACTAATTATAAATAAATAAATATGTGTAGAATAAAGGCTGGTTTCTAAAAAGGTAATTTGTTTCAAAATTCAATGAAAAAGTAAAAAACTATACACAAAATAACACATGTTAGTTTCTAACAAAAAGAAAACATGCTAACAAAAGAAATTAAAGATGAAAGTCTTAACATAATCAAAATGTGGAAAAAAATTATATGTTTAGATAGTTAAGAGAGATCTTAACGTCTAAATCTACTTTGAAACACATGCAAACTTGATTAAGGGTGTATCATCCTAAAAAGTTAGCACCCATAATTGGATGCTTTATTAGGACCTGTTAGACCCCATTTTGGTGATTTCAAGGTCTGGATGCCTTTTATGCTTGATCCTGAAAACCTGTTATTTTTTCCCTCACATCTTTTCACCCATCCTGACATCCTGTCCAATTTTGGGTTCATTCTCCAGGGTACATAACCTTTCTAATATTTTGTCCCCGATGGATTTGGCCCAAATTTGGGTTGGGGACCTATGTTGAGGTGTTAGTGATAAATTTGATCCAGTGGTCGACTTGTATTAATTTTCAATTCTAAAATGATGGATTGAGTATACAAACATCCCATCTCTCCTCATTTTTATATACATTCATGATCTAGAGCTTTCCAATCAAGCTATCAATTTTTCAAGAAATCAAGAGCAATTGAGAAATTGGATTCAAGATTTGAAGGCAAGCATCCAAAATCAAGTTTCTCCAAGTCTCCAATTCTTCAGTTTCATTCAAGTCAAAGGAAATCTTCTCCAATTGAAGCAGGTTTCTCTCCCATGATGGCCAAGTAGATGAATTATCAATCAAGCAAGAAGATCATTCCTTTTATCTTCATTCATTCTCCTTGATTACAAGCGGTTATCAAGCATATCTACATTCAAGATCTATGAGTGGTGTTCATAGATCTAGGCATTTGTGAGGGAATCCTTGATTCCATTCTATATTCCAAGCTTAACTCTTTGGATTCCAAGTACATTCAAGCATCTTCATGGGTCTGAGAGATTTCTACATCTGTCCATAAGGGTTTATGCAAGGTGAATCAAAAATTTACCTTTTCACATACTTTCCTTTATGCAATTTCATTTTATTTTCAAGGTTTTTTCCTAAATAGGGGTTTGACCAAGGCAAACCCCTATTTCCCATCCTTTTTTTCATTTTCTGTGTGCAAGAACAGGTTACAGAACCGTTCGACAAAATCTGGGAAGATCGATAACTGTCAAAAGATCCCCACAAGATTTTGGCAAAAACACTAGGTATAGAACGTTTAAAATGTTATGTTCCTAGGTACAAAACATTTGAAACATTTTGTACCCTTAATTGTATTCTTAGATTTCAGTCACAGGTTAGATCTGCATTCTGGTTTTCATTTTTGTACTTTTTAGCTCTCTGTCAATCGTATTAGGTTGTTATTTCCATATTTTTAGTTACTTGTCTAATTTATCATTTCCATTTTCATAATTCATATTTAGCGAAGGATCACTGTCTCATTCAATGATTGAGTCACCTCTTGAGCCTAGTAGGGCATCTTCCTTCTGAATGTGTAATTGTGAAAAGGGAGGTGTGAATTTACCTCCTTACCTCATCCTGGATTTGATGAAGACTTAACTCACTTGGGGGCTTGATGTGTCTTTGTCTCCTTCACCTCAATAAGCTTGTTCTTATTTATTGATCTACTTTACCATGAGCATGAGTTTGTCTTATTCTCGCACTAAAGTGGGGGCTAGATGTACCATCCTAAAATTTTGGCACTCATAATTGGATGCTTTATTAGGACCTATTAGACCCTATTTTGGTGATTTTGAGGTCTGAATGTTTGCTATGCTTGATCCTGAAAAACTGTCTTTTTTCCTCCCGCATCTTTTCTCCCATCATGACACCCAGTCAAATTTTTTTCCCATTCTCTAGGGTACAAAATGTTTCAAATGTTATGTCCCCACTTTTTGCCCAAATTTGGCCCTGGCCCCTATGTCGGGGTTTTAACAGGGAATTTGATCCTATGGTCAGCCTAGATTATTTTTGGATCTCAAAATGATGGATTGAGTATAAAAATCACCTATCTCTCCTAATTTTGAAATTCATTATTATTCTCAAGAATCCATTATCAACTGCAAGCATTTTATGATCAAGTTTTTAAGCAATCAAGAGCAATTGAGCAATTGGATTCAAGATTTGAAGGCAAGCATCCAAGATCAAGTTTTTTCCAAGCCTTCAATTCTTCAAGTCTATTCAATTCAAGGCATTATTATCCAATTGAAGCAAGTTTCTCCCACATGATGGCCAATTAAATGAATTCTCAATCAATCAAGAAATTCCTTCCTTCCAATTTGCATTCATTCTTCTTCCTTGCAAGCGATTATCAAGTGTATCTACATTCAAGATATAGGAGTGGCATTCATAGATCCATGAATTTATCAGGGAATCCTTGATTCTACATTACATTTCAAATTAAACTCCTTGATTCCAAGTACATATAAGCATCTTCATGGGTATGAGAAATTTCTACATCTGTCCATGAGGGTTTATGCAAGGCGAATCAAACATTTACCTTTTTACATTCTTTCCTTAATGTCATTTCATTTCATTTTCAAGGTTTATTCATAAGCAGGAGTTTGACGAAGGAAAACCTATATTTCCCAACCTTTTTTCTATTTTTATATGTGTAGGAATAGGTTACAGAGTTGTGGAAAAAATCTAGGAAGATTGGGAACTTTCATAAGATCCCCCAAAAAATTTAGGCATGAACACCAGGTATAGAACGCCAAAAATAGTATATACCCTGAAAGAAAGAGATAGATAGATATAAGAAACTAGGAGAAAGACTAAAAAGAGGTGCAACATCACTAAGATCTAGAGAAAAATCCCCCAACCTTAGGATCTTAAAACACTAAATAAAAATTAAAAATTAAAAAAGATAAACAAAGGCGAAAGAAAAATACACAAAAAGGGGTTGGTACTAAAAACACAAAATGCTCTAAGTCAACTAGTTAAAGAGACCTTGATAATTAAAATGTCTCAACTAATAATATATTTCTTAGAATGGTATTGCAAGAGCTCAGTGATCTCATGGAAAGAGAAAGGGCATACATCAGGGATGAGATAAGACACCATGATCCATTTAACTAGAAAGATGTTCTATGTTATGGTCTCATGGGGAAAAATAAAGGAAATGTGGACTCTATGGGATAGAAAGTTATGTTATGCTATGTCATCAGTAAAGAGCATAGATTCTATAGGACAAAAAGTTGTGTTATGTTGTGTGATCCATGTGAGAAGAGGAGGAAGAGTAAAAATATTCTATCAAGTTGTACTATGCTAGTTCTACTCATCCTAAGGTTTTGGTGTAAGGAGAATCAAATATTAGATAGAAAGTTTTGTTACACTAGTCAAATCACCCTTAAAATCTATGCCAAGGATAACCAAGTAAAGCATTGTCTACAAGGAAATCCAAAAAATTGGTTCCAAGGAGAGTAAAATGGTCTATAAATTTGTGTTATTCTAGTCAATTCATCCTAAAAAATCAATGCGCAAAGTATTGTCTACATTAAAAATTTTAAATTGATGCCAAGGAGATTCAAATGGTCTAGAAAGTTGTGTTATTCTAGTCAACTAATCTTGATTTTTAAGAAAAAAGATAACTAAACAAAGCACGTTGTTCATAAGGAAATATTACAAAATTTGAATAAGGATAACCGAACAAAGCACATTGTTTGTAAGAAATTACTAATAAAATTAACAAAGATAACCAAACAAAGCATATTTTTCATAAAGAAAACTCACAAAATAAGCAATAAGGAGGCCGAACATATGCCCCCCTTTAGAGTTCAAGATAGGAATATGTTAATGCCTTAAGAAAAAGGGAAAAAGGGGTAAACACCTTCAACACCTAGGAAATATCCTTTGAGAAACAATGTGCATAAACTATAAGCAAAAGAGGGCATGGCTCTTTTGAGGAAACGAAGAGATGGTTGTAAGAAGATACCTTGCAATGAGTGCAAAGGGATCCTTTTTGGGGATGCATAGTTAAATGAGGATGAGATCCTTTCTCAAAGACATCTACCTATAAGAGGATACCTTTGACAAGGATAACATATTTGACCAAAAGAGGGGAAGAAGATCAAGAACATGAACCTTCCCTATTACTAGGTAAGATGATTCTTCGAGAAGTATAATGCACTATCTATTGATTAACTGATAATATCTGATGGAGATGATGAAGACCGAGTGATACCGAGTATCATGATTGTAGAAATGGTTAGATCGGTTTATGTTTTTTATTGATGTCAAGCAATTTGTTAGAATTTTTTTCTTGCAAAACAACCTTAATATGACAGTATAATTGAATGCAAACTCCTATTTTATGCAAGAGAAAGGCTAATTGATGAGGATTGGATAAGATCCTCCTTCTTTTTTGAGCTCAACAGACTCAGGTAGGTATTACCTTTGAATGATTACTGATAATTCAATATTTTAGTGGATGATAAGGATTCTCGTCCTTCTTCCTTTTAAGGAGGGGTAACCTAGTGATTCACTCTTCAAGGAATTAGCAAACTGAATTGTCTCCGGCTGACACAATCCACTTGAATTCAGCTTATATGTTCTTATTAACTGAAGTAAATTTGATTTATCTTATTGGATGAAGAAACCACTGCTTATCAAACTCCAAACCAGTGCCTATTCCTTGGGCAAAGAGTCAATGAAAATATAAATCCACAGAAACAAATTAAGGAGATACTATAGAATGCCTTACAAACTATATGCAGTTCAGATAGAATGTCTTACAAACTATCCTCTCATTTCCATACTACTATATCAAATCCTCACATTAATGCTTAACCCTCTGAAATTACTTATGAAACTTAGTTCTCTCCTTGAAAGAAACTCATAAATAATTAGAAAAGTTACCTTGTAACCAGTATGTTCAGAATGCCTTACAAACCAAACATATAAGAGTCATACACAGAAATATAAAGAGACAGCAACAATATGGAATAGGAAATTGTACTGTATTTCATTAATATGTTTTGTTTCAATACATCCAGACAAGAAGCTTAAGGGATGAAGCAAAATTAGATGTCTGACTTGCAATAAAATTTCTACAACTTGGGACCTACTTTGAAACTTTTGAGGAGAGATTGAACAGACTCAGAAACTCCCAAATAAAGATAAGTAACAGGAACCCCTCAAAATTGTTACAACAGGCCTATATATAGCCCAAAATCATCTTGGAATCCTTAAGAGATAAGGATGCAACAAGCTTCGGATGATTTTGACCTAACCCTAAAAAACACTAGAAGACAAAATGCAATTTTGCTCTTGAAGTGGTGGAAGGACAAAAATGAAGAATGAAATCAGATTTGATTTATATGTCCCATGATGTCCTTTACTTTGTATAAAATATCAATAAATTTCGTCTTCCCTATCTTTGGCCTTTGTCAGAAGAAACCATGTTAAAACCCTATCTAATTTTCCTTGTCACTGGTCGAAGCATTGGTTGGGTGCTAGTTAATCTATCTTTTTTGTACCGATATTGAAACAAATCTATCACTTACCCTCACCAGCAGCTGCTAAGTTCTCTGCATTTTGACCTAGTATCACTAGAAAAAATGCTTTGGGACACATCAGTCATATTTGCAATCAATTTCTACTCATTAATGCTCTTGAGAGACACTCAAAATATCAGCCATAGGTTTCAAAGCAACTCTCATCGTCATTACTTCAATTGGAAAAATAAACGACGAACTCATGTACCTATCTACAAATTGACAAATAATATCACCGCCATGAAAACTGATATGAAACCCTTTTTAAATATTTGAATATAAACCATAACAATCATAGGTGGCGCAAGATAGCTCAATCAATGGCCCAAATTTAAATTTGAGTATCCTTTTAAAACACAGCCGTAGATTCATCTTTAATCTGTACCCAGGAACTAACCTCAGCATCATAACTTAACCTTTGACTCAGGTTATCTTCTTTCTCTATGTCTCCAAGTTGTTGAACCTTTCCCTTAACTCTGGTCTCATCATGAGACTCAACGACTATCATTAAATCTGATTTTAATCAAACGGTCAGTGGGAAATCTCTTACTAAAAAGAGAATATTCGATATCAATTGGAGACCCAGTGACAAGGCAAACTCATAATCGTTGAACACTTTGGAATATTCCATCTTTATCAAGAGACTTTGAGACTAATCACATGAAACACGAGCCCATCAAGACACGCGTCCCCCTATCATTTGTCTACAACTTCCTTGTCACCTCTGACACTGACGTCAACTCTAACCTTTGACCTAACTCACCATTAACCATGGACAATTTGGAAACTTAGAGACTGAGTCGCAACCATGGACCTTTGACCTAACTCACCATTAACTCCAAGTCACGAGATATTTTTCCTAACTATAGTTTAATCCATAGACTTGGCTACTAAAACTATTTTTAACTCATATTAAACCTTTGATCCACATCTAGAGATTACGCAACTAAGCCCTAATCTCCAGGTCACTGAACAAATTTGACCTTTCAGCATACATCTGGAGATTCAGTGACTGTCATTGATCTTTTCTCATCTACATCTGATGGTCCGCGCTAAATCTCATGATCTTTGAGGAAAATCCTAATTTCTTATGAGATCTAGCGATTAAACATTCATCCTCATTGCAAAACTGGACACTTGTCTCAACCTCTTTCATGTCTCCTGATCGCTAGATATTTAACTCAACCCAACTTCCTTCATGAGATCAAGCTACAACACAAATTTTGAACTCTGCCTTAACCTCAGTTAAAAATGGAGATTACACAACTAAAGAGACCACTTTGAACTACATTCGGGCCCACCAAGGATACGTGGCACACTGTCGTAATTCCTTAAACATAACTTGACTGCAACTTTGTCATAAAGGCATAACAACAGCTGCCCGATCTGATCAACCTACTCAATACATAAAATTAATCACCGATCACTGACTTAACCACGAGCTAACCCTCCTTCTGACCACAGTCTGCATTTGGTGATCAGGCGGCTGAGTAATCTCAAAGTTGGGAGATAATTTTCTAACATCGGGTTACATCACGATACTTCCCAATTGCCTTGAACATTTAAACTCAACATTTAACCCTAATCACTTCTGGAGATAACACGACTGTGGGAACTCAAAGTCACCAGAAAAAAATTCTAACTCAGGTCTCATCTGGAGACAACCGACTACCATAGGATCTTGATTTGAATCAATGGTTTTTGTCAGATCTCCTAATCACATTTGGAATATGATTTTCTTACGGAGATAACCCGACTGAAGGGAATCATTAAGTCTCATAACGATAAGGAATATTCTGATTTTATAAGGAGACTTTGCGACTAAGTAAGAAATGAATTTGTGCACATGTCCTTAGGGATTTTAAGTTACTTGATATAGTTACAGTAAAATAGAACTAGGCCAAGACCAACTAGGGTTTTCTTCAATTTCCCATGAAAATAGACCTAGGAACTTAGGGTTTTTACATTTTAATGGATTTCAAGGCTTAGAAACTATTACTTGCAGAGAAATTTGATGCTAATCGACAAGATTTCATCATTTTTTAGCAGGCAACTGACTGGAAACTCAAAATTTTCAAGGAGCCTTTCAAAACTGGAAAAGGCACCAACACAATTGATTAATTGATTTTTATTATGTTACCATATCTTAAGAGGAGAAGTTAAATGGGTGACAAATACAGATTAGACAATGATGAAGTAATGATGATATAGTTTTTTTTCTACTATATATTTGATATTATCAAATCGGTACAATTGATTGATCAAATTGGGAATTGTAATGAATTAACTTATGAATGAAAGAGTCACTTTACCGAGCTAGATTGATTCATTCGGTAGAATTTTATGTGAGTCGGTCAATATTTACTGAGCACCAAAATTGAGTTAGACACCGAGCAGTGAATGAATCAGTTGCCGAGTTGCAAAGCAAGTTTTACCGAGTACAAGATACTGATAATGAATGATGATAAGATCAAATTTAATGTGAAGCGATGATGAGTTGGATGATGAAATGGATTAAATGGGGTTTGTTACAAGATCTATGAATGGGAAAATTTAATGTGAAGATCTAAGGCGAAGATCAAGCGGTTAAACAAAATTGTGAAGAGTTCCAAGAAAAGTACAAGTTCTGAGGTAAAAGTGAGATGGTTTACTGAGTTGTGAAATATGAAGAAGATTATCAAACGAATGAGTGCAAATGAAGGAAAATCAAATTAAGGAGATTAAGAGGCAAAAGTATGTATATATAAAGAATGATAAATACACAAAGAAAGAGAGGTTGGCGAATAAAAATAGAGAAGGAGAAGATGAATAACAACATTTACGGAGAAGAACAGAGAAACAAAGATTGAAGAATCTACAGTCTGAGAAAGAGATCAATGGAGTTTGTGATGCTAGTATTCAATTGAGCATAAATGATTTGATACAAGAAAATGTATTTTCTATATTTACAAATCAAATTTTATTATTGCTTATTAATATTTGTAACAGGCAAATCTCTTAACTGAGTGGATTTAACAGTCCTATTTGTAAAACCTAGACTTAGGTGACATTCCAAAAGAGTGTTTAAAGACCTCTAACAAGGCCACTCCTAACATAGTAAAGATCTTAATAGATTTGAGGTAAATCCCCTAATAGGGTCACATTTAGCAAATGTGTTTTTAATCTTTAACAGGATAAGTTCTTAACCGAGCATACTTCAGAAGGGTACATTTTTATTGTGGGTTACAATTTCCACAGAGGTTTTTCCCAAATTGGGCTTCCTCATTAAATCTAGTGTCTACATGGTTAAATCAGATGTTAACTGAGTTAATCTGATGTTTCTAATTTTGATTGATTTATTTACATATATGAGATGTATTGATGCTTATGTTATTGAGTTATTTGGTGAATTGGTTATTTACTGTATTCAGTATTATCGAGTGAATCGGTGAGTTCAGTTTTAAGTGTTTAAGTTTTGATTTGTCTAATTCACCCCNTCCCCCCCCCCCCCCCCCATCTTAGTGGGACCAACACTATCTTCCCTAAGTGAGATATCATTTATAATAGACTCATGCTTTCATGTAAGAGGTTGTAATAAATAATGTAAACTTCTTCCAAAAAGATAAAAGCCTAATGCTAACAATCAATTTTATGAAAGAAAGGATACCATGTTATAAAAGATACAACTCAACAAAGGGAAGGTGGATCCTTAGGAAGGATACAATATTTATACACTATTATTTCCCCCTAATCATGGAGACAAGGAAATGCTATTATGCTTCTCACAAGGTATGATTGCACATGAAATATTTACACCATGAATGGAAAAGAGCCCCTAAGAAGATAGTGTAGAACAACATAATAGGTGAAGGGAATGCAAAGGTGCTACTTTTGGATTGAGAGAAGTATGAGATCAAGTGTAATATGAATAAGTGTTCTATCATGTAAATCTTGAAAAAAATTGTTAGAATTTAATGCAATCAACAAGATAATAAGAATAACTATGATAAAAAGTGCAATATATACAATCATTATTTGATTTAGGATTCTTTGGAAAGTGTCAAAAAGGGAATCTAATAATTTTTTCATATTTTATTTTTTTAAAGATTATTTTTGCTAATTTTAGATGATTCTTAGGAGGTGTAGATTTTATTTCTTGTAATAAAATAATTTGTAAGGAAGGTGTAGGATTTTTAGCATAGACTTCATCAAAGATCATTGTGTGGGGATGAATAGATGGAGGAGTATGGATATTTATAGGAAGATTATTAATCCTATCATCATCATTCACATCTACTTGATTAGGTTGAGAAGAATTAATTTCATCGAAATATTCATATTTTGTTAATCTTATGTTAGTAGATAGAACATGAATAAAATGAATAACATCATCTTGTCTCAAAATATGTTGATAGTTCATATAAGATCTTGGAGAATAAAGAGGACCTATAGTGATAGATGTACTAAAACTAGCATTTTTATCTTGTCCTTCTTGTACCAAAGTATCTTTGTGAGGAATGGATCCATTAATACTATATAATGTTGCATCTCCATTGGAGAGATCATTTATTGGAGTATTGATTCTTTTCTCATGAACTAAAGATACCATTAGAGAGGTACAAGTATATTCATTTCAATATCATCTCTTGGTTTGTACAAATCTACCAAAGCTTTTCTTAGATAGACACATTCTATTAATTCCCCTAGAAATATCATCATATAGCAACATGAAACATGGATAAAAGCCTTGATAAATGATTTATAAGTATGAAATATATTTGAAATAATTATTATGAAATATGTAAGAGTACCATGAATTCACAACAACATGAAATGAAAGAATCTATAATCTAATAGATGATTTTGTTAAGGAAAGCTAAGAATCAATGTAATCACATGTCAAATAGAAAACCAATCAGATTTAGTGAACTTTATCGTGAAAAATCAAATCTGAAAATTTGACTTGTAAGAAAAATATAAGATATGTTGGGTTCACCAAAATTTAATGTTGTTAAATGAGGTATTCACTAGTTTATTCATGTTAACTAGGAACTAGACCTATCTCCTTTAGTTACATTACTTGGAGAGTGAATCCACTTGGATCAAAGGATTGAGCACAAGATAAATTAAACGCTTCTTAGTTGATTTAATTTTGACTATGAAAAATGTGTGATTTGAATGCTATATCTAGGGATAAAGATGATAACTTGAGGGTTTTGGCATGCATAAGAAATCATAGCATAATTTAGACTGGTGTTATAGATCTAGAAATAAAAGAAAGAAATGAACCTATGTCTAAAATATAGCCTAAACTTAGGAGGTCAATGGTGCTTGGGGTGACCTTGATGTATAAATTTTGAATATGGACGAAGGTCGTGTTTATAGGATTAAAATTCTACTCAAAACCTTTGCCAAATTTTTTGTCAAAAACTTGTGGGTAGATGGTGCTTGGGCAACCCTTGAACTTACTTTTTGGGTCTATGAAGTCTTAATCTATAGGTCTTTGTATGCTAAATTTAATTCCAAATCTATTAATCTTGATCCTATTTCCATCACATGCAAAGAAGAGATAAAATGTGAGTTGATGGGGGTTTTCCTAGGTCAACCCCTAGTTTTGGAATCAACCTTGAAATTGAATTGAAATTGAATCTCTAAAATAGTATGTCGAATATTATATCTCAAAATTGTTGATTCAACGCTCTTTGAATGTAATCACACATATTGATGCAATAAAATAATGTGACAAGACATAAAGGAGATCAATCATATTTATATATTATGGAATGATTAATGTTGTCAAAAATACATAGATCTGAAGAATGCTTGAAGGATATGGTGTGATGAAATGTGGCATTGATTGCTTGATAATTGCTTGATATTGCATGTGAAAATGAATTAAATAATACTCTTATATAAGGTTTTCAAGGTATTTCATGAATTTATCTAACTTCTGATGGTTGTATTGATACACTAGGATTGGTGAACAAATGGCAGGAACCCAAAACCAGAAATTTTGAATTTGGTCCCAATTTTGTGGGTCAAGGGTTCTCCAAGCACTCTTAAACTACTGAAATAGGGTAGAAAAGTGGGAATCAAGTATACTTGGTTTAGGATAGCTAATTGGATCACAACGCAAGGATATGACATCAAATTTTTAGTCTTCCAGTCAAAAATATGCTTAGATAATAGATGACACCACACACAAAGGAAAGGACACAAAGAAATGGTGTAAATTGTATAAGTTTATAATTGATAGTGATAATAATTATATTTTTTATTATCTGCATACTCCTAGAATTGATAACATCTTGAAATAGGGGGGCTTAGGGAACGTTGCAAGTAGTGTGAATGCTTTGAAATAAATTTTCATCATAATCATTATACTAATTTATATTCTTACATTTCATAAAAAAAATATATGAACTTGTTGAAATTTATGTGAATATCTATGTCAAATGTCTCATTCAACAATCATAAACATCTCCTCTACATGTATTATCTTTTGTATGGGTATATACAGACCACTCTCACAATCACAAGTACAAAGAGAATCATAGGATTAATAAAAAATGGTTGGAACTCCATTCCTAGAAAACTCATCCACATCACCCTGTATTACAGGCCTAACATACTTGTAAGATCTAAATTTGGGTTTCGAAGGATCCCCTAAGTAATATTTGCATAATGAGAATTGCATAAATAAAGAGATCCTAAGTCCAATTTCAGTCTTTAACATTTAATTATCATAATAAATAATGGAGGAAAGCTTGCAAAGAATAATGGGGTAAGATACTTACCTCATAATATAACAGATCTGGAAAAACTCATTTTTTGAAGCCTATATTGAATTTCTAGAAAATCTGAAGTATGATCCAGAACTAGAACGTAGGGATGAACAAAACCCAAAAATCTTTTTCCGATCTGATGTCGTATTATGAAAAAGGTCGACCTTGACCCACAAATGTCACCCCTGACCCAATAATGTCGACCCTAACCTGCACAATGTTGACAGAAAATCTATTTGTAGATCCTGATAGTTCACTGAAAAGGGTATCCAAATTTGGTCTCAGATTTTTTGTTCTGCACCTGTAACTCCCAAAAACAACACCTGCAAATATATGAAAAGAGGGATTTTGGGGTGGCTATATAGGGTTTTTCCTTAGTCAAACCCCCATTTTGGTGGTCTCCACCTCCATGAATAGCCAAATATAGAATGTATGTGTGTGTGTATTGTTCTTTTGAAAAGAGTCTTTAAATATGCAATATCAAGATCTAATCTTTTAGATTAACAATCCTAACATTACATAGAAATGAGAAAGCAATGCATAGATTTGAATATGACAAAGAAATAATACCAAGCCCCCAAGGCTAAAGTATTCCCATCAACTCACAATCTATAATTTCTACCCCATGGTAATTTCCTTTGAATGCTTGAATGTTGAGAAAAGAGAGTGCCTTCTTGCTTCTATGAAGGTCCACAATGGCTTGTCCTAAAAAATGCTTGATTGAAATATGATATGTCCTCCTAGCTTGTCCTTCTATATCATCCTCTTGCTTTTTTTCATAATCATTTCATCATGTCATCTCCCAATTTTCTTTCATGATCAAATGAAGGCAAAAGAGAGTGTTTATATAGAGATCTCAACATAGGCCTCCTAGGGCAATGCAAGGGACCCAAATTCAAATTTCACCT
>MU225716.1:215080-239622 GCA_018584345.1 Thuja plicata
GAACATCATCAAAAGTATGGATTCTCCTTGATTGAATACACTTTCAATAAAGAAAGAAAGTCTCTCTAGTGCTCTAACTAATCCTAAGGAAGACTCCAGCATATTAGAACTCAGTAAACCACCAATGATTGTCAAATATTTGCACTCAATTGGACTCACTAAACCACCTATTTGACCTAGAAGTGATCGGAGGTAGGAGATTTAAGAAACCCTTGGATTAAGAGTTTAAAAGTGCTAAATTTGGGGATTTTGGTGTTCTCAGTGGAGTGAGCCCTATTCCTTTAAGGTTTGTTCATTTTTAGACATTATTAAAGACTGATGAAGGTTTGGAGTCTTTGGAGCACAAGGAGTCTATGGTTTCTTTGTTATTTGTGGTCTTTTTAAGCACTTCTGAAGCCATAGTGTGTATACAGTCACACCTGGTCTAAAAGAGTCCATAGAAAATTGACTTTAGAAAGCCGACTGCCATATTTTTAATGTTAAAAATGTGCCAGAAAATACCAAATACATGATGCCCTAGCACATTTCTCACAGGCCCTAAGTAGGTAACTAATAAAACAATGCCAAACAAATGCAGAGTAAGGAAATCCTTACAGGCGGTCCTCCTTTTACACCAAATCACAGTGGCAACAACTCGTAGGTAGGCGGTCCTCCTTTTACACCAAACCACAATGGCAACCCTCACAGGCAGGCAGTCCTCCTTTTACTCTCACCAAATAAAACTTCAAACAATTGCAAGCTCCAGCTCCTTCACGCTCCCAACTTAAAACCAAACAATGAAATGAGATGTGAAATCTTTTTTAGGCTCCAGCTCCTTCACGCTCCCAACTTAAAACCAAACAATGAAATGAGATGCTAAATCTTTTTTCTTTTTAAAGTTATGCCCGTGTTTGTTGAAATTTTGACCTACATGATATTGGTCAAAATTTTGACTAACACGGGCATGGATTAAAAAAAAAAAGAAGTTTTCCTTCTATAATCCGACCAACCTAAATCTTTTTAATTGATGGTCAAAATTTTTGGTAGAAAAATGAGGTCAAATGTAGTAGTGTCTACCTAAAAACTCTCCTTCACAGCAAAAGGAATAGTCTCATCCCCTGTCAAAGGTCTACCCAATGGTCTATATGTCAGGTTTGGGTTGCATTGTGTCCCACACTATCATGTTAGGAGTCCCCACCTCTACCCTAAAAATATAGCAAGTCAAAATGGTTTGAAAACTCATTAAGGACAAACTCACAATCGAGTTTCCTCAAAAAATATTGTGGTACCTGATAATTATTGCATAGATGCTTGTTAAAAACCATCTACCACATATCCCAAAAATTATTCTTTATCCCTGTGTGGTGGCACCAATAAAGAAGGAACCTCTTGTATCCAATTCCTAAGGTTTGATTGGTTTGTAGGTAGGTGAAGTGGGTACATAATTCAGATTTGTTAAGTTTATTTTTCTTTACATTCTCATTTTTTTCTTCCCTATTTCTGGACCAAAAATTAATTTTTCCACACTCATCCTACATGATACCTAATAGATTGGAGGGATTCAATGAGGATTTCCCTAATAGGGTTTGCTACAGTAGGATCTTTCAACCTTGTAGTCAATTGCTTAAGTTATTTTTTGATGTTTTATATAAATCCCTAGTATGTTTTCTTGTGTTCTCAAGGAATGTCTAGGAATTGATGGAGGTGTTTTCCGTGGTTTTTGTTCAAGAGGGTCTTCATGAGGAGGTGATGTAGTATATTCAACATTTGGGGGTGGAATATCAATTCTTATAAAATAAAATAAAATATAATTTAAACTATATTTTAAAAAAAAATTGACACTAAAAACCCAAAGGTAATTACCTCTTGGACCTCTTTGGTGTCTTGTTGCCATTTTGATGAAGATCTCACATCTTGTATGTAAAAAATCTCAAATTACTTTAGTGGGTGTGGGTCGATGGACACAAAATATCTAGGCCATAAAAAAGTAACAAAAGAAAATGAAAAATTGGTCTATAGGTTCTTCTTCCAGGTGGGATGTTAGCTAGGTAGTGAGCCTCTTTCAAAGCAACTCTATTAGGGTCCCAGTGAAAAAGGCATTGATTTTTATTTTTCTAATATATCATTTTCTTTCACTATTCTTTGCTTACTAGTGATCAATTCCCTAGTAACAAATCTTGGTCTTATTCAACCATTGTGTAACTCTATGAAGATGTTCATATTGTTCTTCATGTTTTTTAGGATCAATCCTTTCATGGACTTGTATGCCTGTATTATTTCAAGACTTTGTATTTTTGGGGGTTTTTGGTTTGTCCCCTATTCTTGTTTGAGGTTTCTTGTGTTAGATCACATTTGGGACCTTTCCTCTCTGTCACTTTCTTTTTATCAATATATTCCAAGCCTCTCACCTTTCACCAAAAAAAACAAAAGAAAATTAAATGAAGTTTTCATTTTTTCTTTTATGTTCACTTTTATATTTGGCAAGTGCCAAATTTGGCATGCACCAAAATTGGCACTTACCAAATGCACTAGTGAGAGCTAAAAAGATAATTTGGAATATTTTTGGTCCTCCATCTTGGACGTCTTACCCTAAAACAAATCCAAATGGTACACATAATATAGGGTATGAAATTATGTTATCCTTGCCTTTTGGGTATTTAAGAAGTCCATACACAATTCTAAATTTTTGTGAACTTTTTCAACTTCAAACTATAGAAAAAATATAGCTTCTTCATTGAAGAGAATTTTATGTATTGAAATACCAATGATAGTCTCCAAAATTATCTACTATTTCTATACAATTTAAGGAAGGTAATTGAGATAATCTCTATAATGAATTTTGATCATCTACATTATGATGTGTTCGGGCTTCTTTTTCATGCTTTCAATATTTCTATGGATGTTTAGATTTGGATAATCCTAATGGACAATTAGAAAAGGATATATTATTACAATACTCTTGGTTCTTATTCCTTGAGTTTCATTTTTCCTCCATTTATGGTTTGGTCTAGTACACATGAAGTATTCCAATATCAAGGCTAGTGTGAAAGAGAAGTTATATTATGAATATTGATCACTTTTCCCAATAATATTCTTATGATCTCCAAGAGGTAAAAATAAAGGAAACTTTCACATCACAATATAATTATGTTACTCAATTGATGGTGATGATGATGAAGACCCAGATCAGAGGTATACGATATTGTAGAAAGGATTAGATTAGTTGTTATTTTGCCATTGATGTCAAGCAATTGATTTCTGGTTCATATTGAGTTGTCATATCATTCAGAGTACAATTTAATTGGGCAGTTTATAAAGACAAAACAATGATAAGATCATATTGGTATAGTTTTTTTCTACTTTACATTTGATGCTATCAAGTCGGTAAAGTAGATTGGTCAAGTCGGTAAAGGAAACAATTATGCTACCGAGAAGGATGAATTTTTTTGGTAAAGGGAAGTGTATGTCAGTAAGAGACACTGAGACACCAAGACACTGAGAGAAATCCAAGACACAAAGTACATGAAAGTTATTCACCGAGCATGGAACAAGGATCAGATTGACATTTAATGAAGAGCCACAGTGATCTACAAGATTCCAAGGATGAAGAAGGAGTTAGTTACAGAGATCTACAATCAGTAAAATTCAAAGTGATAATCTATGGTAAAGATTAAGCAGAAAACATGATGGTACCACTTCCAAGAAAAGTTCAAGTTATGAGGTATTGCTAACACAATTCACCGAGTATCAAATTTATTGAATCAATTCAAAAATTTGATATGATGACTGAGAGTAAATGAAGGAAAAATTAATCAAGGAGATTAAGAGGAAAAAATAGAGTCTATATAAAAGATGGATCTGAATGATAGAGAGGTGGGTGAGTTGAAGTGTGGATGTGCTACCGAGTGAAGCAATGAAGACAAAAGGTGAATATCAAGTCTAGAGAAGAGACTAATGAAGTGTTGATATCAATATTCAAGAGCGCATAAGGGATCTAATCAAGAAAGAGGTAGTTTTCAGGTGAACCCACAATAGTGGGTTACACTTTTTTGGAGGAAGGAATTCGCCCCAAAAAGTGAAACCAAAGAAAAATTAAAACTTACTTTCAATCAAAATTGACAAATACTTTTGATCGTAAATGAGTAACTTACGATTGAAAGTACCAAAAAGTAGTACTTTTGATCGTAAGTTACTTTCGATCAAAAGTACTAAATTACTTTTGAAAATACCAAAAAGTAGTCAAATCATGAAATTGCTTTCGATAGAAATTAGTTTCGATCGAAACTACTTTCTATTGAAAGTAGTGTCTATCAAAACCCTTTGATCAGAGGCCATTTGCAGAGGCTAACATAAATCTGCAGTTTTCATGGCTTCGTAGCTCAAGCGCGGGGCTCAAATGGATGAATTGGGAGACGTAATTTTTCATAGCACAAGTACTCTAAACGAGATTTCTAATGAATATAGATTTGAATTTTTTTGAATTAATTAGGTCTATGTTTTTTGACGTGCATCGAATGTAGGTTTTTTATCCAATATAAACCTCCAAGTTTGACGTTCAATGAAAAATAGTAGAAAAGAGAAAAAAAAATTGAAAAATAATAGTTCCCTCCGGCTTTGAGTCTACTTTCTATCAAAAAAATAATTTGAATTTTGATAAATACACAAGTTATAAGCTATACAGTCAAGGTATGTCAAAATTATGGTTTACTATAATTCAAACTTTCATAAAATATGCAATAATTATGATAATTTTTTCAAACAAATTTCATGCCCTTCGTATAGATGTTACAAAACCAAATTTGAAAGAATCACATCGATATCTATTTTAGAAAAAAAGTTATGCCCTATGAAGTCAATGTACCTTTTTGAAAATGACGTTTTCAGCAAAATAGCAGTTTTCGTGGGAGAAAAACAAAACCATTCAAATTAATTCAAAAAATATATATATATATATATATTTAGAATCTAGATAGAAAATCCTAAAAGACTCTAGTTTACTTCATCTTCTGATTTCAAACATTTTAACGATAATATGCATCTAAATCTAAAAAAAAAATTCAAAATGTAGACTTCAATGTCCGTTTAGGCAAAAAGTGTAACCCACTCTTGTGGGATCACCCTGTAGTATTACATATCAAATTCTACATTGTTTCTTATTAACATCTGTAGCAAATAAATCTCTTAACCGAGTGGACTTAACAGTATTTTTGTAAAATCCTTGTGAAAGATGACATTCTAAAAGAGTGTTCGAAGCCCTTTGACTAGACCAATCCTAACTGGGCGAAGATCCTAACAGATCTGAGGTAAATCCCCTAACAGGGTCACATTTTACAATGTGCATTGTAATCTTTAACAGGATTGGCTTTTAACCGAGCATACTTCCGAAGAGTATTTTAATTTGTGAGTAACAATTCTCATGGAGCTTTTTTCCCAAATTGGGTTTCCTCATTAAATATTGGTGTTATATGTGCTGAATGTTTAATGTGCATGTTTACTTAAGTTGCTGATTGATTTAGTGAATTTATTGGTGATTCGGTTACTATTGTAGTTTGTCTTACCGAGTTAAATCAAAGTTTAAGTTTTAAGGTATAAGAATCATTGTTTTTTTATTCATCCCCCTTCCAGTAAACAAACAAATTAGAAAGGATAAAAATATATAGGCCTAGGTTCTCATTTGGAAAAGTAGCATCAACTAGTACTAGTTAAAAAATATTAGTTAATTAGTAGTACATGAAGTCGGCAACCATATTCTCATGACTAAGAGTATCATGTAAAATAATGCTAAATTTTTGCAACATTAATTTAACATCTATACCATTAATACTAGTTTATTCATTTGAAAATAAAGGGTAGAGTGATAGATATGAATAAATATTTGATATATTTTTACATAATAGAAAAATTGATGAATATAATATACTATGGCTCTGAGTCAATTTGTAGAAACTCTATGGTTCAACTTCATACTTATGATGATTTTACATATGTGATAATGGGAAACTACTCATACCTTTATTTAATAAAAAGCCACACATGTGGTTTAATCAAAATGATAGAGAAATGACTGACAAAGGTTTTAGTAGTAGTTAACCATTAGTGTTTAGAATTTAAGGGATTCCCCCCACCCCCCCCACACAAAAAAAATAAATAAATAAATCATACTAAAATTTCATGATTTCAATAAGATAATATAGATAATAAATAAAGAAAATGACATCTTCAATTTGTAGCATTTCTAGTGTGGTCCTTAATGCATGAAAACCATTTTCTCCAGTTGTATTAATCATAGTATTTATTATTAGACCTAGATTATAAGTGGGTGAGGAATACATACCTATAAGTATCTAAAAGTTTGGGAAAGAAAACATTTTGAAAAAATAATGTGGCTTTTCATTCTTCAACTCATACAATTCTTGAACTATTAGTGTGTATGGTACAATATCTCTTATTGCATGATAAAAGTTTAAACACATATTTTGAGTTCACTAATATAATCACCTTTGTATTTAGTTCTTTCTTTATACATTTGATGCTCTTTAGAGGTTGTGTTTTCCTAATAAAATGAGAAGTACTAGGTTAAGTGTCTTCTAATTGATCATGATTTTCTTAAATTTTTATTATAATAAAAGTGTATTCCTTAGTTGTATTGACATATTTTAATTAGGATTCACCAATTTCAATTTTTCTCATCAGATACCAAGGGGATCTTAAAATATCACTATTATATGTACTTTGATATAAATTACTATATAACAAGATATTAGCGATTGTAATTTACCTTGGTGGCTATGTTAAAGTGGATGCTTTTAAAGGATTTAACTAGAGTGAAAATGATAACATTTGTGGTGGATAATTAAAATATTTAGCTAGAATAAAAATGGTAAATTTGTGGTGGATGTTGAGTAGGTGTTATTAAATAAGAGGGTATGGTGGAGGTGATGTGATTTACCTTGAACATTGTCTTCAAAGATGTCATGGTTGCTTAGGTATTTTATTTTATCATTTTTTATAGAATAGGAGTTATTTCCATTCACCATACCTACTAGGTGGAGAAGCAAATTTTGAACAAGCACATTGCATTCCTAATTCAACAGCTTTATAAGACATCTTAAAATCATTAGGCATACCCTGTTCTTCTTGATTATCATTGACTTTCAAAGAAGAATTTTTTAATTCTATCTTTATTTTCTTGAGACTCGCTTATGGATTTAATCTCCACAACTATTAATTTTTTCCTTTTCTCAAGAAACTTTGCATCTTCACTCACCTTTCTTTATACAAAAAAATAGAATAGAGAATTATCAAAGCTTGATTTACTAGTATCCTTTCAAAATCTATTGTCCCTCTAAATATTCTTCAATTATTCGTTCTCTCTTAGTTATAAGAATGACATTTGTATATGTTTGTGACAATGGTAATGGAGCATTAAGAACATAAATATTCAATTCATTAGGTAGAGGGGTAATAAAAATAAATATATGTCGCATGTTCATGAGCCTATAAGGGCTCAACCTCTTTCAACACGGGTAAAGATGGAGTCTTGTGGACCCCCAAATATAGGGTTGACTAAATTCAACTTTGATGGGGCCTCTAAGGGTAATCTAGGTGGGTCCATCAATGGTAGGGTGTGTGACGAGGGATGATAAAGGAAATATACAAATGATTGGAGAAAAGAGGCTCCCAATTGGCACGAACAATGTAGCACAAAGTTTGGCTGTGGTTTTTTCTATCAAAATAGAAATGAAAATGGGGGTGAGAAAACTACATTTGGAGGGAGACCCGTAGGTTATTGTCAATGAAATCATAAAGGTGAACCCAGAACATGTTATTTGAACAAATACATTTGAAGGATTAAGATGATGTTAGATAATTTTGATGAAGTCAAAATTACCCATGTATTGTGGGAGGCAAATGATGTAGCAGATAAACTATCAAATGTGGGGGTGATATTATCTGACCAGACTAAGGAGGAGTATATAGAATATTTTAGGGGATTGCAATTTGATTCTCTACCATAAACTATAGAGTGTTTTTTGGAAGAAGAAAGCTCTTTGAAATGACTAGGATGTTGGTCTTAGTAAAAAATAGTGTTGATAAGGTCTTTGGTTTTTGAACTTTGAAGGAGAGATTTAATTAAATGATGAAAGGCTTATATAAATTTTTGGGCGTCGAAAGTTGATGTTTCTTTCATCATCAACTAATCATTTCAATGTCAAGGCCCAAGATAGTGGTATTTCGAGTGGTTTCTGGAAGATTCTAGAAAGGGCACATAAAACTTGTTTAAAGTCTGGGGAACTTTCATTGAAAGTGACTTTGGTGAGCAGATAAAATGAGAGCACAAAGAATAAGGAGGCAAACTTTTCCCTCAACTCGCCAAATCATTTTTTGGATTTCAGAAGTGAAATCACTATCTGAAGGCTACGATGAGTTTTTATATTTGATGATGAGTGATTATGGGTTGTATTATGAGCCTATTGGGAGAATAGTACTTGAAAATTGACCTAAGGCCAAGGATAAATTTGGATATTTTATCTTTGTTTCTTGCCTGGGAACTCTGATTGGGTAGTAAAGAGGAGGTGTTGAAGGTCATGTGTCTTTGTGTGAATTCGGAGTGGGCAGGAGGAATGATCACAATTATGGGAAGATTTGAAATGGATATTGGACTTGCGATATGGGATGGCCTGTGGTGGGTTGTGGACGGTGCATCCAGATAATTTCAATCATTCATCCTATGGATTTCAACAAAGACAAAATAAAAAAATATTGATGCAGCATGGGGAGGTTGGGAAGGTTTGTTGTTGTATATGTAAGACGTAGATGATGAGATGGAGCACTTGGAAATAAAGCATTGAAGGAAGAAGAAGTCAACTCCAATAAAATCGATGGTGAAACCACGTCCAGAGTATGGTGGGGATGTTGTTGTCAAACTAGAAAGGAAAGGTAAAAAGGGAAAATTTGACACTGTAATCGGGTATAATAGAATCCTGCAATAACATTGAAATATCAACCACAAAGAGATTGTTAAAGCAATTAGTATTCCCAATATCAAGAAAGAAAGCATGATAAATAGAAAGCATAAATGGTTAATAATATGAAATCATTTCAAACCAAACGAATATGCAAACCATTTAGTCCTTCCTTTTTGTTCTCCTTCTTTATGCAATGTGGGATCTCAGAAATGAGTTTGATTGTATGCCAGCATAAGGATTCAAAGCAATTGTGGTTTTTTTAATATGAGAAACAAGCTCTCTATTTATAAGATTTTAGGGGTTTCAACCAAGAATCCATGATTGAAGGGTTGATGACTGTGATTGAGGAGTTCAACTCAGAGTGAGTAGGAGTTCAACTCTTCTTGACTGCCTTGATTGGGGGAAGTGAGTGAGAGTTCAACTCTGATTGACTTCCCTGATTGAGGGAATTGATTGAAGAGGTGGAATAGGAGACTGAGTTAGGAGAGAAATTCGTGGAGTGGAGAGTTGTGATTGAAAAGCTAACTCAAAGTGAGTGTGAGTTAGGATTTAGGAGGATGTTTATGATTTAAATAAATAATAAATTATTTATTTGCACATGTGGGGATATTTTATAAATAAATAATTACTTATTTATTTATGAGAGGAATAATTAGTTTAATTAAATGAATATCATTTATTTAATCATGAGATACAATTTAATTTAATTATTACATAAATATAATAATTGGGAAGAGGGAAAATAATTAAATTTGATCATTTAATTAATTATAAGGAGACAGTGAATAATTAAATAGTGTTTAATTATTTAATTATTTTGTAGACAAATAGGTGATGAAATATTGATTAGACGTTGAATAATTAAAGTATTTAATTAAAATTATTTAATTATGAAATTAAAGAGAAATTATGATTTTGACTTTGGAATATAGTATAATGATGCAATATTGATTAAATAATAAAGATTATTTAATAATGAGGAATGTTAGTAATGTCGTTGCATTAGAGAAATAGGTCATTTTTAAGTGTCTACATTTTCCCCTCTTTGATAACATGCATTTTAGGCATTGTTTCAAAGAATAATTGATAAAAATCATGCCCTAGTATGCCCCAATGGGAATAATGTGACAACAAGGTAAATGATGCCCCTCGAGTGATTGTTTGTGCAAGAAAACTATGAATGATCTCTCAAAAGAAGATTTAGATGAAATGATGCAAGAAAATAATAATTAATAAGAAGTGTAGAATGTTGGTAGGTTATGATGACTTCTTGACTTGACATTTGGACATAAAGATTGTGGATAAGAATCATGTCTGGTTGTTGGAAGGACCTATCTTGTATAAGAATAGCGACAATATCAGGTTTCAAGAAAGATATATCTTGTATAAGACAAGCGATAATATCTGGTTTTAGGAAAGATACATCCTGTATAAGACAAATTATGATGCCTAATTTCAAGAAAGACATATGGTGTATAAGACAAATGATGATGGAATGATTGACCAATTGATTTGACTCATTTGAAAATTGATTTGATAGATAGATTGATTGATTGACTAATAGAATGTTAGAACTGATTGATAGAAAGTTGGGAGAGGATAGAATGAGGATGAATCCTTGAGTGAAACCCTTGTATTGTAGTAAATAGAGCTATTATATTTGTAATAACCACATTTGAATTCCAACTAAATTTGAGCAATTTATTTCATCATTGAGCCACTTTTATTATAGAAAAACTTGAATATTATTTAACCTAGATATGAAAGATCTAGGAATGATTATCCCTTTGAATTATAACAAGCACTTTGAACAAACAAGGAATGTGGGTCGATAAATCTAGGTCGGGCATTGAGAGTCAAGATATGTGCAACATATCACAACCAATTTATATATTGCAATCCCTGTAATTAGATACCGCATGTGGTTGTAACAGATCTTACCACAGACACCCAAAATGCTATTTTAAGATTTCTCAGTCAACATCCCATAGACAGCAAACAAGAAAAGATAAGTCATGAACCATCATGACATCTCTAATCGCTTAGGTGGAATCATGGAGATGCATAGGTACATAACTTGCAAAAATCAAGACATAATAAGACTGGTTGGACTTAACAAGTAAGCAATCATTATGATTTATGTGTGTTTTTTTAGTAGTTGTTTCAGAAATTCAATTTTGAAATTTTTTTGATGTTATCAAATGAAGTATAGGGTGCCCCATATAGGACTGCTTCACCTGGTTTTGAGTTTTCCTTTCCTTGTCTAAAATGACATGATTGTCTTGGCAAAAGACTATGCTATGAGACTCCATTGATAGATAAGACAGTGTGATCAATCTGACTGAGGACCTACTGATGAGTTTGACCATTTTGACTTGGTTTTGTTGAAGCTCAAATCTCCTGAATGACATTGGTTAATGCTTGTTTCAAAATGCAAAGGAACTTAATTGATATCCAAAAGAGATTTATTGAAGATTTCTCAATTTTATGATTTTTTTGGTTGTCTGATGCTAATTTTTTTAGGAATTTTTACAAATGTTTTTGGTCCACCATAGGGTTCATATATTTGGAGTCGAGGTATTTGCAGTATCACATATGTGAAGGCCCTTATCACAGACACCCCATACATGGTCACGCTAGATGATTTTTTTTTTATTTTTTTGAACTTTTTTGAACTTTTTTAAAGATTTTTAGAGATTTAGAGATTTTTTCATGATATTTTTTTTAATTTTTAGGTATTTTTTCATAAACTTTTACAATTTTTAGAGATTTTTTTCAGAAATTTTAAATCACTGGCTAGGGTGAAAGACATATGTCGGGATTTATTCTCAAACATGATTGTATTTATTTTCCCCATTATCTAGCAAGGCACGGAATGTTATGAATGGATGAATGAGGTGATGGGATGGAAATGGATAAGTGAATGATGGGGGTAGCTTATTATGGAATTAGAGATGATTTGGATGCAAGGGTTGTCTCACAATGGGATAACGTGTTTACCCAAGCTAAGGGACTGGATATGTGGCTATGTAGGAAATGACATGTCACATTGAATTACATGGGATAAACAAAAATGGACATGTCAAGAGGTTTATGAAAATATTTTCTTCATTTTTATGTCCTTTATTTTGATCAAGACCAAGAAAGGGATTTGGGATAGGCAGTATGAGATAATGTAACAAATGGTGGAAGTAAGGGATAGATAAGAAAAATGATATATATATATATATATATAATAGGGTGTGGATAAAGTGAATAAGAAAGGATGCATGAAGCAATGTCAAGATAAAATATGGAAAAAAGGATATGGATGGATTTAGGATCGTGAAGGATGTGATAGCCAGGATATCATGTGATAGAATAGACCCTATAGTGTGCTTGCAAGGGCTTCTATGATTCTAATTGTTCCCATATTTTCCCAAGATCCTTAGCTTCCTTCTAGGATCTTCTAAGTCCTTCCTTATCTAATTCAGAACTTCACCAACACCTCTCTAAGAGATGATATCTTTGTGCTTCACTTAGGGGTATGTACCAACTAGTTTCACCACTCTCCTATACTGCTTCTTTGATGACTCCAAGTGCCTTCTTAGTCTCATTTCCTTAACAAGTGTTTGCAAGGACATAACTCATGTTTAAATTCTTATTATACTTCATATGATCCTTTTTAGGATTGGGTATCATAGTATTCACAAACGATTTCCCAATTCTCCTTGTAACTTGGCTTTTAGGCCTAATGCTCCTACTAGCCCTATCTAACTATTTTTTCTCACTTCTTGTAAAACTTTCCCAAACAACCCCACAAAAAAATGTGATATTCTAGTACCATTTTCCAAAACATAAGATATTTTTAAGGTCTTAAGGTTCTAGTATCTTCATACAGTAGGTTCCTAGAATTAAGGGCAACTAGGGCTAATTGGGCTAGTCAGAACCAGTCAAGCGACTTATGCTTGAAAAAGTACTTGAATGGAATGGGAAAGGAATAATATAACTATGAGTTCTATGCATCACCCCAATGACCACAAAACCATGCTTGGTTTCACTCTGCAACTTATATCCCTGCAATCAAACACATTTAGTTCATTGACAAACTCCTAACCGGGCACACTGGACTCGCCTCAGGCTTGTCTCTAAAATTAGCTAACTTTATTTTCTAAGCTCCTCCTTCCATATGTGAACTTTAAAATGGTTTCCCTTCCATATCCCTCAGGGTTATGATGATTTTCAAGGTGGAGAACTATGGGGGAGCCATTTTACCTAAAACTATATCAACAACTCCAGTAAACTATGAACTAACAAAAGATTTTTACAAACTATACAAATGAACACCTAGAAACTTTAAACCAAAAAAAATGCACTATAACTAGTATAACTCCTATAATAAAACACAACATTCAGTGATTCAATCCATTCTACAGTACTAGTAATCCAAAAAGGTCGACTGTGCACAAAATCAGTAAAACAGAGCTTTTCTTGCTATTCAAAATCTTACACTACATCCACTAACCTCAGGAAATGGGATTCTTCATGGCTAAACATGATTTTCCCATTATTTTAGGCAATTATAATAACTACCAAGCCTCAACCATTGAAAAACGTCTTTCTTGCCAATGTTGTCATGCAACTTTGCAAAGTTGCAAATGTTGTCATGACAACATTTTGACAACTTTTACAATATTGCTCCAAAGTAAATCTTATGACCTCTAGCCTATAAAAAATTATGTAAAACCATCATAAAGGAAATTTTAGGCACAAATACAAGATTTTCTAATCCTTCTATGCTTTTAGACCCAAATTCCCATTTTAGGCTAACTAAACCACTAAACACTATAAAAGCAAAAACAACTAGAGTGAATTGAACCTTGTCAAATTCACCTAGGTACAAACTAACAAGACCTTATAAGGCCTAAAAAAAGACTCCTGACTTGGCTAAGGTCAGTACAAGCCACATCAAAACTTAAAACTATGGGTTAGCCTAGGTGCTCCTGCACCATCATGAATGAAACTTTCCCCCAAGCATAAAGTGCAAGAGGGTAATAGACTACACAAGACACCTTTTTGCTAGGTTTTCATATTGGTACTTGCCAAAAGCACCACAAGAAGTGGTTTTCACCATAGGATGAATTATTTATCTTAATTTTTATTTTTTACACAAGATGCATGTTTGTCAAGTTTTCACCAAGGTAACCATTTTTTACTTTTTTTGTTTTTTGCTTTTTTTGTACTTTTTGACTTTTTGGAGGACAATGGACGTTGGAAATGACATGAGGAAGGACTCAATCATATTGTTCTTTATATATTACTCCTAAAGGATGTTCTATAATGGACCATCGCTATTGAAATTAAACTCAAAGATGTTGATAGGGTGATGGAAAATGAGGATGAAATGAGTGAAAAAAATGGACTAGGGTATGATTTTATGCATAGGATTGGAAAGGGATTATCGAAGGATGGAAAGTAGGTGTTGGATAATGAATGGGGTTTTGGAAGAATTGTGTGTGTTTTTTTTGTACTTTTGACTTTTTGGAGAATAATGGATGTAGGAAATGACATGAAGGAAGGACTCAAGCATATTGTTCTTTAGATAATACTCCTGAAGGATGTTCTGCAATGGACACTGTCTATTGAAAGTATACTCAAAGATGTTGATAGGGTGATGGCAAAAAGTGATGAAATGAGTGATAAAAATGGACTAGGGTAAGATTTTATACATAGGATTGGATAAGGGAGATGGAAGGATGGAAAGTAGGTTTTGGATAATGAATGGGGTGTTGGAAGACTTGTGTGTTGGTGGATAGAAATTTTGGCAAGATCAACATTGGCACACACCTTGAGAGGTGGTGGAGTGATGGAAGGAAAATAGATTTGGATTTTGGGATTTAGATGGAGGAATAGATATGGATTTTGGGGAAAAAGGACCCAAAATGGATGAAAGAGGTAATGGAGTATGTAAGATAGTGGATTTAAGGACATAGCGACCCAAAATAGATTTGGAAGATGGAAGTTTATGTGGAGGATTGATGGGAGCTTTTGGGATAACAATCTTGGATGCCAATTTTAATTTTTCTTTAGGATAGTGCTTTGAGGAGCTGCTTGGGAATCTACATGGTTTTTAATTTTTTATTCTTTTGTGGGTCCTTGGAATGCATCGCTTGCACAAGGGATTTAGGAACCCATATATCTTTTGACTTTTATTTTTTCTTAGCTAGCCTTTATGGCCTTTTGGATATTTCATTTTTGTTTTGGATCATATTTTGCTTTGTTTTTACATGTCGATTAGACAAAACATGTTGATCCTTGATTGCATGTGGATTGCTTGACCTATGGACTTTATGCTTGGCATACAAAATCCCTAGAAGGGAAGTGGTATTTATGGGTGGATAGGAATTGTATGGAGGCCTTTTGGATAGGTATATGGTTCTCAAAGATGTGTGACTTAGTTGACTTGCATGTGTGAAAGTGTAAGTAGATTGTGAACTACTGAATGGAGCAATATGTGGACCTAAGATGGGTGGAAGGGACAAAGACTTTGAATTTTGGATGTAAGGACCCAAAATAGATTTGGATGATGGGTAAGGTGTATGCTTGGGTTTATAGGGGGTAATGTTTTATGAAGAGGTGATATCAACATCTTGATGGTGAGTTATATAGCATAGGGCCTGATAATAGGGATTTGCTTTGATATCAAGTGGTTCTAATAGACCTTGTTCATTGAGGCCTAACCCCTTTCCTTGATAATGTATTTTCTTACAAATATTCTTAGCAATTGGATACCGGTTATTTTTGAAACAAGATGGGAGTCCATTTTGAGGTGGAGGAGGCATATATGGAATACTAGGACTATGAAGTAGACCAGACTGAATGAAAGTAGATGAACCAAGTTGATATGTAATAGGCTCATTATTAACTTGGATAAGGTTGATGAAATCTTGAGGTGGACATGGGTTATTACAACATGGACATGGAGGGATGATGGGATCTTGTGGTGGACATGGAGGAACATGACATGGAAATGGAGGGACGATGGGATCTTTTGGTGGAAAAGGAGGATTATAATATGGAGATGGAGGGATGATCGGAGATTGTGGTGGAAAAGGAGGATTACTTTGATCTTGACATGGAAGAGGATCATTGGATGGAGTATAAGGGACATCATGGTCTTGCTTAGGAGGTGGACTATCAATGGGACTTGGAAGAATGATTTTCTCTTGGGATGGAAGGAGATCATGTAGCTAAGTAGATAATCATGAGATTTAGACAATTCAAGATCCTTGTCAAAGATTGGATGGGATTGGACATTCTTGGTATCTTGATCTTGACCAATTTTTGGACATGTTTCCTCACACATTAGATAATCCTCTTAAGATGGGGTATGAATTTTGATATATATGGTGGATTATTGAAAGCAATCAATTCTTGGGCATGATGGGAATGGACTTTGAATGGGACTTAGTGGAGTAGCTTTGCTTGGGAATGGAGCATATGGTGGCATTGAGTCTGAGATTGCTATATTGTAGGAGGGACTGGATTTAAAAAATAGATCATCTAGGATTGGTATCATGGATAGCCCTTGTGGGATAACTATAATGGTGTCAAGACTGTATATATCATAATATGGAGATGATGTGGGTGAAGGAAAGGTGGGAGATACATAGGTTGCTTGTGGTACGTTGCTTGACATAGTATTGGTATTGTGTTGGGAGATTGTTGGATATTGAGGTACAATCATAAGGAGTCACTTATTTGATTATCATTGATGGAAACTAATCTAGTACAGTGCAACTAAGTGAGTACATTCATAATATACTATAGGTAAAGTGAATATACAATCAGTAAGAAGGTAATACTAAAAAATGGCTAAGTCCAGAAGACTAGTAGACAGTGAGAACATCACTTTGGTGGTGATCATGGTAGAAGTGGAATTATGAGGAGAGGTCATAGATACAGCTTCAAATAGTTTATATTGCAATGTGGTTCCAACCACAACTCATTTGGTTGAGTGGTGAGAGATTTTTTAGTGTCACAGACATCAAGACAGGTAGAACACTTATATTCTAGAGTATAGGTCGGTAGATCATAGATCAGTGAGTGGTAAAGTATGTGTGATCATTTCTAATGATATGATGATGTGGAATAAAGGTTATAAATTTAATGTTTTGATATTTATGAGATCGGTGAAAACATTTAAGTTAGATTTGAGGTGTTTCATTGGAGAAGTCAAAATGTGTTTGACTACTTTGGAGATATAACTTGTAGATGTTATCTTGACCTAATGCGGTCATGATAAATCATATTATCAATTTGACACATGGTTCTTTCACAAGAAAGTAATTAGAAGATCATTTTTATGTCGGTGGAAGTTGTTTATATATAGGAACTGCTCATATTGAAAATTTGTTGTTGAGAGAAGTTGTAAGAGTTGTTTTGGGTAATTAAGGTTTTTTTTATTTCAATTTGAGGTTGCAATCAGAAATATAATAGACAAAGAGAAAAGAAAAGTTATAGAGTATAGAGAACTTATTGGATTTGACAAGAGATCAGTGATACATCCAGATCACTAATCTTGTTTTTCCCTAATGGTTCTAGCAAGCAAAATGAAGACATATTTTGTCATTAGTATGCAAAGGAAAACAATTTTGAACCGTCAGTAACACCAACACCGAAAGGAAGGTTTAGTGCAACCCGATAGAAAAACTTCACAAAGGAACCCAACAGACGAACCTAACAAGAAAATAAAAAATGAGCCTGACAGATAGCTCATAGAAGAACCTTACAGACAGACTACAGAGAAAATCGAGCACTAGTCTACCAAGAGACAGTTATAAATCCTGAGAAATGTGGATCTGACTTCCATGTCAGATAAAACACTTGTGTTTTATATTTAGCTTTTTTATTATCTTTAAATCCATTTCTTGAGGGAAAAGCAATGTAATTGTAATTGTAATTGTAATTATTTTAATCAATCTAACTGATTGAAAATATGCAAACTAGGAGATCAAGGTCAAGTTGTAAACCTTTGATCATAGAGTTATCATTGTTATACGTGAAACTCATTTTAGGTAAAATTGATTGTATAAATAGATGTGTAATTAATCATAACATGTGGATGTGATGATGATTGTATCCTCAGACACTTCTATGGATTAGAGATATATTTTTATACAGAGGGATAGAAAAAGATGAAATAGGTTATCAAGAACCAGATTCAAGGCTATCGAGCAGAATAGAGGTATTGATCAATCACTATAGGTGATACATTATATTGTGAACTTTATTGGATCTGTAATCAACAATTATGTATTGCATATACTCAGGTCAATAAGTATTTTTGACTTCATTCTAACAAGTGTAGAAAATAGAAGAAATCCTTTGAGAAGGTGGATTTAATAATCCTTTGTAAATCTCTTAATTGAGTGCACACTAAATAGTGTTGCAAAAGCTCTTAACAGAGTAGACCTTAACCAGTCTCTACATGTTACTCCTAACAGGGTAAGATCATCAAAAGTGATCAAACTTTTAAGCATTAACTGGCCCCTTCCATCCTACAGATAGTGAAGTTTTGTGGGTTTCATCCCCACCGCAGTTTTTACCTTCTAACAGGGGTTTTCCGTGTTACCAAAGCTTGTGTCATGTGTTAATACATTTCATGAATGTTTCTATGAATGTTTACATGCTAATTGAGATTATGAATTGATATTACATGCATAAAGATAGAATAGCATATATGGTTGGTAATAAAAGCAATTGATTACTAAAGGATAAAGGTTAATTAACTTAAAGTTTTAAAGGGTACTGATTCACCCCTCCCCTCTCAGTACACACCATTCCATTATTTCCAACAATTGGTATCAAAGCTAGATATCTTATTTGGAAAAATTTTAATACTGAAGAGAAAAGAACATACAATGGAAAGGTACAGGCTAGACAAGAGTATTCAGAATCAAAAGTTAGAGATACAAATCTTCTATGAGAAATATAAAAAAGCTAGAGTCAAGATGAGATAGCTACTAGATGAAAGAAAGGTTATGGCATCTCTCTATAATGAAATAGACTATCGTGAAGAAGAGATACCTGATTTGTTTGAGTCAATAGGATCTACATCTAGCAATACATCAGACACATCTGAAGGAAGCATCACAAATCTGAATGAAATCAATCAACATCTAGCTGGACAAGTGAAATCACTGCAGATCAGTCAAGAGACACAAATGGTAAGAATGATTGAGGATGTGAATAATGCTAGACAAGATGAACAAGAAAGAACGTTAGCAATTGATGATAGAAGGAAGATCACTAAAAAGCTACAAGAGAAAGAGTCAAAAATACAAAGACTTACTGAACATCATCATGAGATCACTAATCAGATTATTCTTATGAGTTAGGAGGCAAACTGAATGAACATAGAACTCAATGGAAAATTAGAAGCTATTGGTGAGCTAAGAGAATAAAATCAAAGACTGAAGCATGAAGTAAGAATTAAGCAAAAAAACAATGATATGATAAAGAGAGCTGAAGAAAGTACAAAAAGAATGGATGATTTTCTGGATGGACAAAGAAGAGTCAACAACAATACCAGACTAGGGTATATCGAGAATGGAGAATCACCATACCAACCTAATGCAAATAATTTCTACACAAATCCAAGACCAAGAAAGCAGACATGCAATCCCTTTGGAAAACCAGGCCACACATCAAATGTTTGCAGGAGTAAAATAAAAGGCATTCCTAAATCCACACATTCATTCCTAGGAAATTGTTATAAATGTAACAAGAAAGGACATAAAGATTATGAATGTAAACCTGAGGTGAAACAACCAAAGAAGGAAACCTACATTGAAAAATATTTTCCTACTTGCAAAATGCATGGGCACACATCTCTTAAATGCAGGAAGAAGAAAAAGCAAGCATGGAAACCTAAATAAGAAGAAACTTCTTATCAACCGAAAAGAGTCGGTAACTCATATGTTTGGGATTATAATACATGGACAAAATGCACAGCATGTGGTAGATATGGACACATAGCTGCAAACTACATGAGAAAATGGATGAGAAATTCTAGGAGTTGGATTAACCCCAGATGACATGCTTACACTATCATAAAGTTGGTCATCTAAGAAAGGACTGCAGAGACCGAGTGACAGAGACAAGCACTTTTTCCAATGGAAATACCATTGAAGACATCGGAAAGTTGAGAAACAAAATGTGAAGGAAAGCTACAAACACGGATGATGTTGGACCAAGAAATGCAATTGGAGACACCTTATCCAATGGATCTAGTGACATCAGCACCCCGACCTAAGATGAACAAGTAAGTATGGAACTACACTATACTAAGTTATACTTTACATCAGTTCCATTATACATAGTTAAAATTCCAAACAAGCATGATTAAAGATGCACTATGGTATTACTTGTTATAAATCTGTGAATGCAATCTTTTCGGTCAATGCTTACCAAGAATCATCAGTGTACATACAAAATCTAAGTTGTCAATGCTTACCAAGAATCATTGGTGTACATGTAAAAGGCATTGAATTCTTTGCCACTTACCGAGAACCATAGGTAAACTTGTGAAAGGTCAAGTGAGTTGTCACTTACCCCGAGCCAAAATTTTGTGTGATACCCGAGCGACTCCGTCTTCAAACATCATGAAGTGGGTAGAGCATTAATTGCATCACTTAGGGCATCATCTATAAATAGGGTGATGGAAGATCTCATTATTCAAAAATTGATTAAGCATGAAATAGAGTGAAGAGCAGAGCAGAGCGAAACAAAGAGTCCAGATTACAGAGCATTCCAAGCATATTCACAGCATTCAGATATATCAATAGCAGCTATAGTAGGTTAAAGTAAGTAACTAAGGATTCACCAAACTTACTGTTATTTACGGGAAAAACCCTAAATTTATCAAAAATGATGGCAACCACATCCTATGTAACCAAGATCAAGAATGCTAAGGATAAGAAGGTTAATCTAATCAAAAAATCCACTTGTGAAGAACCTAAGTATAAAATCTGTCCAGAGGTTGCTTCACAACCCAATGACACTAGAGCATTTTTGGGAATACCACCTAGGGTTTTACTTATTGAGGATGTCTCATCATACATGAATTGCAAGATCACCGAGATAGGATATCTTGAGGTTGGTCAAGCTTACAAGAAGCTTTGCAAAGACAGAACCATCAAGGATGAGCATAAACACATCAAGGTGAAAGGGCTCACAAATTCCCTAATGTTCCCAAAGGAATTTAAATCCAAGTGGATTTAGATAGTGCTGAGTAGGGTACTTGACCGAAAGATGTGGCTGGACAATCCAAAATAGATCACTAGGGCTGTGATACACGCAGTAACCATTTATCCTATAACCAACAAGGCCAAGGCACTTAAACATCCTCCTCGCCCCAAGATTGAGAAGATGACAGGTGCAGTATGGGATAACAAAGGATTGAAGGTTAACACTATCACCGATCCAAAAATAAAGTTTGGTGCATTTGTACTAGGATACAAGATATACCAATTCAGCAGGTTAAACAGTAGTGCATGTGGAGTAGTTGACACTGCCCATTAGATTGTAAAGAAAGGTCTACAATTGGATCTATCTGAGCTTCTACTGAAGTAGTTAGAGGAAAACATGGGGACAATCAAGTCTACAAAGTCCAATTCATTTAAGTCTGGATCACTTCTAATGTGTACATTTTTCTATTTCCAAAACTTCTTTCCATCTATCGATAATTTCAACTGGAAAACTACCTGGCCAGTGAAAATACAAATCAATGAATTCATCAAGTAACTAGGTGACAAATTTACATGAGTTATGGATGAATACTTTATTGGATTTAAGGAAAGAATGTAGAAAAGGATGAGGATACCAGAACAACTAGTAGAAAAGTATAAGATTGATATTTGTTTTATGGTGGACACTGATAACACCTTGATCAAACCAATTGTACCAAGGACAACATGGTTAGAACCACTTGACTATGAGATTAACATAGATCAAGCCACCAATGCTATTGAAGAATTATTAAATTAACCATTGGACAAATCACAACCAAGGTTTGGAACCTATGAGGAAGCCAAGGAAAGAATAAAAACAGGCTTAGTTGTGAAGAAAATTGATAGAAAGAAAGATAAAATGGTCAAAACACTAAAGAAGAAGTTGTCAGTAGATGATGAAGAGTCAAATCAAAAGGAAGACACCGAGTGATAGTCACCTGTTAGTGAAGAAGAAAAATTGAGTGGCTCTAAATCTACAGAGTCTAATGCACCACCACCACCTACAAAGAAACCAAGGACTACTATTGCCTCCAGGACAAGGAGTCAGACAACAAAAGATGCAAGTTCATCACTGGTCAAGAAAGGACAAGTGAGGACTTACAAAAGGAAGCCTCAAACTAGGAAAAAGGCACCAACAAAAAGAAGGAAATTCATCAGAAGTAAGGAAGATATAGAAGAAATTGAACAAGTTGAACAACCTATAAAGAGTAAATTTCCTAAAACAATTGATGAAATTGTTGCATCAATCACCAAATCAGGTGGCATGTCAAATCTTAAGGTTAGAGAATGGTTAACTCTAAAACTCAAGGATCTGAATAAGATTGAAGAAGCCGTCATTTACTCAATGATTGCATACAAATATGTACCTATCCAATTTGATAAAATGATACCACAAGAACTTCTTGACAAAATTTCACCAAGGTGGACATATGCACTAAAGGAATAAAATCAGATAAGGGAAAGATCCCTAGTTTCAATTATGCCACCCGAGTCCAAGATGGAAGAAATTGATGAAATGATGAACAAGCATTCACAGAAGTTCTTAAAAAAATTAAGAGCCTACAAAGTACTGGAGGGAAAATAAATTGAGCTTGACAAGGAAAGTGATGATATCTAGAATAAAATCATCAATCCACCTAAGGAGGATTCAATCCCCGAGACACTATTAGCTCTTATTGAGGAGCCTCACAATGAAGAGAAACAAGCTACCCCGAGCCCAGGTCATATTCTGATAAATGATGATGAGGATGTCACTCAAACTAAATTGAATATAGAAGCAAGAAAGGTAATGGATGAAATTCCTCATATTCTACAATAATTAGGGGATACTGCAGATGATACAATCCCAGATACAAATATCATTGATATCACCGGAAATGATCTTGTACATGAGGTAAAGGAAGATAAAGATGTTACTATTACCTCCGAGCAGCCCAAATAATAGGACTCAACTACGGATGCTGCACAAGTGAATACACTGGGCCAAATGCCATTATTGATACAGGCTATCAATATCATTTCACTAAAGGAGAACTCCCCTGAGCCTGATGCAAGCATACCCGATGATAAGGGTGAAGAGAAACATAAGAACACCACTGATGAACATAATAAAGATGGAGAGAAAAAAGAAACCAACAAAGAATAAAAAGAAACAGAAGGAGAACAGAAGGATAAAGGTGAAGAAGAAAAGCAAGGTGATGCCACTCCTGAGGATACCGAAGGAGATGTTGCAGACAAGGCTAAGGTTGATATGGAGATGTCCACTCCCAACTGAAAAGTAGACACTGAGCAAAAGGATAAAGGTACACATACTCCAAAGCCTTCACCATGTAAAGGAACTTGATATGGTACTACATATAGGTCCCTCCATAACTCTATCCAAGAAGAAGAATAGTAAGAATAAGAATCCAGTTACATTGCATGAGATTATTGAGATACCAGCATGTGATCTAAGGAAATTGGATCCAAAGGCACTTACAAAGTATGCTAAACTTTGTAAAAAAAAATCTATCCAAGATAAGATTAAGAAGGAGACAAAGGACACTCAGGTACTAGAGACAACAAAGGAGATACTTCAGTAGATTGTACCTGATATAGATATTTATCAAAATGCATCTATCATTGATCAATTAGCCATTTTTACTGAAGCCATTACATCATAGAATGTGGATGCAGAGAAGGCCATAAAAGAACATGCAAAAAAAAAAGTACCAGTACAAATTGATAGAGAAAATTAGCCAATAAGTGGCCAAAAAAAAGGTAAAGCTGTCTGAACTAGTAAATAAATTAGAAGCAATCATTTTAGAATTTATAACCTTAATTCAGAAGTTAAGCACATTAGAGCACTTCACTAAAGAACATAGTGAAAAGATTGCAAAAATAGATGCAGATCTTACTACTATTGCTCAAGGTCTCTCCACCACTAACAATGCAATCAAGTTGCATTATGAAAAGGTAATAGAAGCAAAAAAGATGAGACTTAAGATTCAAGAGGGAGAATCAAAGTTCAAAGATGAGGTAACCAAGCTATAGGCTCTATTGCTACCCAATCTCACACTACTGCAACAACATATGACTATAGCCATACAATTGATAGCCACCCCAGAGATGTTTGTCATTGACAGCATCTATGATATGCACGCAAGGATTACACTGGAGCACATGAATCTAGAACACCTTCAAGAAAAATGGGAGAAGATGATGGAAGACATGAACAACTCCCATTCCCACATTTTGACAAGTTGTAAGTAATTACACCTTTACTCTTACTATCAAAAAAGGGGGAAAATGATATGATAAAAGGGGAAAATGATATGATAAA
>MU225716.1:239776-258660 GCA_018584345.1 Thuja plicata
GTGTACATACTAAACATTTTAGTTTTTGCACATATCAGTTTTTTATACTAATGTCAAAGGGGGAGATTGAAGACATATTTTTCCATTAGTATGCAAAAGAAAAATAGTTTTGAACCGTCAGTAACACCAACACCGAAAGATAGGTTTAGTGCAACCTGACAGACAAACTTCACAAAGGAACCCGACAGATAGTTCATAGAAGAACCCGACAGGTAGACTATAGAGCAACCGAAGCACCAGTCTACCGCAAGACAATTATAAATCCCAAGAAATGTGGATCTGACTTCAACATCAGATAAAACACTTGTGTTTTATATTTAGCTTTTTTATTAGCTTTAAATCCATTTCTTAAGGGATAAGCAATGTAATTGTAATTGCTTTAATCAATATAACTGATTGAAAACATGCAAACTAGGAGATCAAGGTCAAGTTGTAGACCTTTGATCATAGAGTTGTCATTGTTATGCATGAACTCAGTTTAGGTAAAATTTATTGTATAAATAGAAGTGTAATCAATCAGAACATGTGGATGTGATGATGATTGTAGCCACAGACACTTATATGGATTAGAGATAGATTTTTATGCAGAGGGACAACAAAAGATGAAATAGGTTATCAATAACCAGATTCAAGGCTACCAAGCAGAATAGAGGTATTGATCATTCACTATAGGTGATACATTATATTGTGAACTTTATTGGATCTGTAATCAGCAATTCTAGATTGAATATACTCAGGTCAATAAGTATTTTTGACTACATTCTAACAAGTGTAGCAAATAGAAGAAATATTTTGAGAAGGTGGATTTAACAATCCTTTGTAAATCTCTTAACTGAGTGCACACTAAACAGTGTTGCAAAAGTTCTTAACAGAGTAGACCTTAACCAGTCTCTACATGTTACTCCTAACAGGGTAAGATCATCATAAGTGATCAAACTTGTAAGCCTTAACCAGCCCCTTCCATTCTTTAGATAGTGAATTTTTGTGGGTTTCATCCCCACCACCGTTTTTACCTTCTAACAGGGGTTTTCTGCGTTACCAAATCTTGTGTCATGTGTCAATACTTTTCATGAATTTTTCTAAGAATGTTTACATGCTAATTGAGATTAAGAATTGATATTACATGCATAAAGATAGAATAACATATATGGTTGGTAATACAAGAAATTCATTACTAAAGGATAAAGGTTAATTAATTAAAAGTTTTAAAGGGTACTGATTCACCCCTCCCCTCTCAGTACACACCATTCTGTTATTTCCAACACAATATCCCTTAACCGAGTGAGCTCTAACAAGTTCATTTTGTAAATCCTTTAACATGGTAACTTATTTATTGAGGTTTGAAATCCTCTAGAGAGGTGGAAAATAGTTGATCTTATTGTACTCCTAACCATGTACTAGTCACTCCAAATAGGGTGAACCATCAGAAAGGGTACTTGTAGCTCCTAACAGGGAAAACTCATTGTGGGTGTCATCCCCACCATGGTTTTTTCCCTCTTACAAGGGTTTCCACATGAAAATATCTATGTCATGTGTGATGACTTTTTGGATGCTTGATATTACTTTGTTTTATATATTTGCATTAGTTATATGCTTTATAGTTTGGAAATTTTAGCAGTTAAGTAGACCAGTGGTTGAATTAGTTTACTATCTGTTTGGACTGATTCACCCCCCCCCCCCCNTCTGTTTGGACTGATTCCCCCCCCCCCCCCCACTCTTAATACCTATTAATTCCAACAATTGGTATCAAATCATAGGTCCTCTTGGTGATAATCCTAACGGCTTGGAGAAAAGATCCACTATCATGGAGTGTTTTAGGTATGAGATGCAACTTGAGAATGCAAACAAGATGATCATTGAGCTGCAGGAAAACTTGAAGAAGTCACTTGCCAAAAGGAGAGAACTCACTAAGCAATTAAGTGAAAGTCAAGACTACATAGAACAACTGTCTGAAGGAAGTACATATGAAGATTTTGAGGAGGCAATTGCAGATCTAGTTATTAAGAACAATGGTCTCAAATAAAATGTGGCTAATCTGAAAAGAGAGCTTGAAAATTAATCTATTAGGATGTGTGAAGTGCTTGAGGAAAAAGGAAAAGTTGCCGATGCAAAGAAGATTGCAGAAGCTGCCAAGAAAATTTTTGTTGAGGCCCTAAAGGAAAAAGATTAAGAGCTTATAAAAATGAGACTGGAATTTGCTTTATATCAGAGTTAAATGTAGGGTACTGCTGTAGAGAATTTTCAAGTAATAGCTAATTGAATGAAAGGCTTAGGGAGATGAATGATTCATTGAAGAAATAGCTAAAATTTGAGAAAGAAGCAAATGAAAAGCTGAATAAATACGATGAAAGCTCAAAAAATATTGATGAACAACTGAAGAGCCATAGAAAACATAGACATACAACCAGTCTAGGTTATTCAGGAGAAGGAACATTTGAAATTGGAAAGTCCTCTAAACCTTAACCTAAGGAGACATAGAAAGATCATAAGGTAGATCTAATCAAATCAAGTAAGAAACCTAACAAACCTACTTTCAATAACTGTGGAAATCTTGGTCATACTACAAATGTGTGTAGGAGAAAACTGGTGAACAAACCTCACTCTTTTAATGAATATTTCTATAATTTTCACAAGTATGGTCATACTGCATATGAGTGTAGATCTAGGTCTAGCAGTAGATCTAGTGGTGGTAAATTTGATGGATACTATTTTTCATGCAACAAATATGGACACAAAGTTGAAGATTACAGGTCAAGAGTATATGCACCTAGGTCACCTATCACATCGGTGAATACTGTTAGAAGGGAAAGACAATTCAACACTACATGTTTTGTATGTGGTAACTATGGACACCTAGCAGTAAATTTCAGAATGAGAACTCTGAGAGGTTATGTTGGTCCTTGGAAGTCAAACGGTATGGCATGTTTTGTCTATCATAAGATAGGTCATCTAGATAGAGACTGTCAGTTTAGGAATTAATTTCCTCATCGGTCAGAAGAAAGAAAAGGAAAGTACATTGCTAATGTTGATGAAGTCAGAAGTGATATGAAGAAGACATGGGTAAATAAAGGTGAATGGAATTCTTTTGAGTTGACTGAGAACTCCACAAGTTTAGAATGTGTGGAGGTTCCATCGGTGAACTAAGCATATTATTTTCTTAGGGAGGGAACTTAAAGAAAAATCCATTATCGATCCCCTAGGTTCAAGAGTGATAAAGATCTATATGCACAGTATGGTATAAGTTTCTATGATTTTTCTTTTAGATTGTGTGTAGATTGCACTGAGATTTCAAGTTCAATATCTATTTGATAACAGTTATTACTGTTGGTTGAGTACCAACCGGTGGATACATGTTAACCGATGATATGAAATTAATCCTATAGTTGAAGTATGCAACATCTATTTCTCTAATATTATATAGAGGGAAAAGTAACTTCTTTTCACACTTTTACTTTCATTTGAGCATTCGAGAGCTATCTTGAGCTATTGTGTGCAACGATTACTTTTGTGATTGAGAAAGCTAAGTTGATATCAAGTTTTTGTGAAACTCTAACTAGTGTATTGAAAGATATGAATTTAGTCTATTGCTATATTTGTGTGTTGTTGCATTTAATCTTAATGGAAAACAACGTTGATACACCAGTTCTGGTGAACATCTCTAATGAGCCTTGAATCATATTCAAACTAAATCCAAGAAAAGTGATCAATATTGATATGTTTGGTGCCCTATCCACTATCCCTCATGGTGTGATGTTGATTGAATATGTTTGGTCTTATATCTATTTTAGAATCAAATAATTAGGAGTTGAATAAATTAAGAAAGAGTACAAGGATATGTGCATCAATGTGTTGATGGGGTTTTGCTGACCGGGTCTGCCAACAGTCATAAGTTGTCACCGGGTACTGAAGGTACTGGCCAACTCCGCCTGTAAAGGTTATCCAGGGAAGTTAGATTCCCCAGGCCTTCAAGCACCTGGGTGTCAGGTCATGACGGTGCGGGGCTCGGTTGGGGGAAGTGACTATTTTCGAGGGGGATAGCTGGTTTCTTCAACTCGTTCCCTCCGAAGATTCAATAAGGTAAGGTTTCCCCTAGCATTCTACACTTAGAAAATAAAATGAAAAAAAGAGATCCTGCAGGGTTAGAAACACTTCATCTAACTATAGTCATGTTTAAACGTCTAGAACATCAATAATACTCTGACATACTACACTAAATACCGAAGAAATACACAACCATCAGCTAGTATTTTATCAATAGCGAGGGAAAAGAGGTCGTTGATCTATTTAACATATCAGAGTAGAAGACATAAAGAACATGAAACATGAAATACCATTAACTCAGAAGCAGGAATGCCAACAACATCATTGCAAAGAATTCTCCCTTCTTCATTGATGTCTCTTCTAGCAAGCACTGGTGTGTGATACACTGGTGGCTCCAGGGGAGCATCTAACTAAAGAAAATAGAACAAATGGAGAATTGAGCTCTCCAACTAAATGAGAAATCACCTTTCTATTACTGTGGACAACAAAACCATCAATTTTTCCGACCCTTGGAAATGGGTCGGTCTGGCTATTTATATGATTTTCTTCTAACCCTAACCCTATTTTACATCATGTTTCAATAAAATACAATATTTGGGGGCTGGTACTACCTGTGCCACCCTACAAAAGACCTTGAGATGGAATAGGCCTGACATGCCAGAAGAATGAGACAAGAATATACAACAGAAGAATCAGCCTCGAGAAGAGAGCCAAGAAGGAGAAGGAAGAAAGTAGGTCCCCCGGGGTCAAGGCTACATGCCTCATAAATGGGAAATGCGGTGCCCTATCCCCAATGCATTAGGTGTACCTATGAATGGCGCCTTGAGAAGACCACCCTATCAAAAAACCAACTGTTGAGTCAACGCCCTCTTGATGTAGCCAACTACCTTCTGACAGCCTTTATTAACCGCTTTTGAAAGTGACCGGTCGGCCTCGAGGACCGGGACACAGATCACTTTAAAGAATACAAAATTTGGGATCTGAGACTCTGGGGTCTGGGAACTTACGTTCCCAAAAGAATAAAGAATACCCAATATTTGAGTTTTCCCCGGCCTTCAGAGAAAGCTCAAGGTTGTTTATTATCATTGAAAGCCTGGAGGAGGTGGGAAATGCCATCTTTGTCTACATCTTTCAGGCTGGCCTTTCGATACTTGGCCACTTCAATTTGTTCCCCTAGGTCCGAAACATTCTCCTTAAACTCATCGGCCATTTTTGTTGCGTCGTGACCACTAAGCACCATGCGAGTTAATTTTGTCATTTGGGCACCATTTATCCCCTCCCGGGATTGATACCAGAACTTCATAATTTCATCAAAACTCCCCAAAACTGAATCCTCTAGTGTGCATGTATCTGTACTAAGGGGGTCAGCCCCAGAAATCTTTGCTACAAAAGACTTGTATAAATTGAAATAATATTTTACTACATTGACTTTATCTTGTAGAGTCCCTACCAGTTGCTTGGTTACCTCCAATGTGAGGTCAAGTTTGGAGTGTTGGGTCCTCACAAAATCAAATGATTCATCCCCCAGAATTCTGGATTTAGAAATAATTTCCTCTCCCAGGCCAAGGAGTTCTTCAAGCTCTACCTTCCATGCTTGATAATTTTCAATATCACCCTCCCACAGGTCAATAAGAGTCTCTGCCTGGTGTAGAACATGTCGAGCCGTATATAAGTCTAGGAGGGTGGATACCAGGAAACGCTGGGTGTTTCCTATTTGTAGGGCGACCCACTCATCGACTGCCTGGGCCTTTTTCTTCATCGTTCGCAGGGAGTCTATGTCACTCTGTGGTAAATCTTCAGAGGTGGAAGCCTCCGGAGGAGCGGCGTTGATAGGTCAAGCCAGCTCAGTAAGCAACCCCATAAGGTTTGCATTTTTTGCCTTTTCTACTTTGAGCCTCTGGGCTTCCTTCTCATAATGGACCTCTACTGCCCTAGCTCCCTCCTTCATCAAGTCCACCTCACCCTATTTTCCCCTTTTTCCCAGCGATACCTCTGCAACGCTGTAATCTCTGGGCTCTGCGGTTGCTTCATCGGCGCCTGGGGGAGGTGTCGCCACAATGGCAACTGTTTCTCCGCCTAGCCTAGTTTGAAGAGTATGAACCATCTGAGCTTTCTTGGCCTTCGATGGGACCTGGACCTGGGCCATCATTTCGGCCACAAAGAGAGGAGTTCCAAGAGTGGATGGAGCTTTTCTTTTTCTGCTCTCTACTAACCACTGAGGCAGCAGGGGTGGCTTTTCTGCCAGAGTCTATTTTCCTGGTTCTTCCCTGGTGTCCTGTGGCTATTTCTCCTCAGTGGTGGGGGCCTCATCCGTCCCTTTCCCTGTGTCTTCTTCTTTATCAGTAAAATCTCCCTCAGCAACATCCATCTCCTCAGCCTTGTCCTTTGTGTCTATTGCTTCATCTAGACTTTTGTCAGCTTCCTCAGGGATTTCCTCTTCATGTTGCTCTTCTTGTTTCTCAGCCTCTACCATCGAGGCTTCTTCTCCTGTTGGCCCATCCTTTGGTAGTAGGGGAGGTACTGGGCCGAGATTTAAAGTTTGGGCCGTGGTAATTACCTGCCCAAAGGTTTCTCCCAGGAGTGGCGCTTGGAACATGGCGGCTTGGGTTACGGTTATTCCCAAAGGTCTGGTTCCCCCAGTAGATGCCATTTGTTCACCCTGTCTTTGTTGGTCCACCCCTAAACTCTGCATCTCCAGAACCTTAGGGATAATCTCTGGCTCTGGTTCCTTTTCCTTTATCTGTTCCTCCTGCTCCTGTGCAGGTTCTTGTCCCGCAGCTTCTTGTTCTGCAGCTTCTTGCTCTACCTCTAGGAATTTTGTCTCCATTTGCCTGTTCTCCCCCTGTAGGTTCCCAAACTTGTCAGTTGCAAAGACATCATCAAATTCCTCTTGCGGAGGGGGACTAGCCGGGACTTCGGCAGGCTCTGTTTCCTTCTCTGGCTCTAGGGAACTGGAAGAGAGAATTTCTACTTGTTGGGTCTGGGACGTTCCCAACCCCGGCTCTGCCTTAGGCTTCTTGTTAAGCCTCTTCTTTCTTTAGGTAACCAAGGGTGGCCCTGCATCCCTTATTTTTGTTTCTTCTGTGGGATCCGCCCCCATTGCCTTCACCATTAAGGCTGCTAGTGACGGGGAGGAAGAGGGACGAATTAGTCCGGCCATGAGTACCGGAGTGGCCAGTCATGTTATTAATTTCTCCCTCATCTGTTGGGAGGTTGCCACTGACTACTTTATTTGTTCCTTTATGGGAACTTCTTGCATAGGATGGGTCGTATCTATCTCTTTTCCCTTATCTACCCTCTGCAAAGAAGTCCCGGCCCCCGGAGTTAATTTTGGTGCTGGCTGGGCTACTCGGCGGGTACTTCCGGGGCACACCTTCTTGAAATAGGCATGAATTTGCTCGACCACCTCTTGAGTGAAGTCCTCAATCATAGGCCCTTCCTGGGCATCCCAATTTATAGGTGGGAGGGTCATTGTGTCGATCCCCTTTGCCTTATACTAGGGATCGATAGTGGGGGCGGCGTCTGAGAAGTCCTCCGGGAACCTCCAGAGCTTCAACTTTGCATCATGCCTGCCATCATCCTAACATAGTGCCGGCTCCGCACCTCCACATCATCTTGGCAATCTACCCAAAAATCCTCCATATGGATGTGATGGGGCTCTGAAGCCCGAGGAAGTGTCGCCGCAATCTTACCGTGCGGATCAAAATTTTTCCGCCCCAAGTAAAATTCTTCCAAGTTGTAGCTTTTCAATTCATTTTCCGCCTCCTTTGCGGTGGCTAGGCTACACGAGTAGTTCCCACAAATGATTGGGAATGGAATATTGGGGATCTTCTTCAAGGAAAAAAGTGCATGCACCTCCATTATTTGCCTGCAGTATTCCAAGAGCACGATCTTGTCCCCACAGTTTTTGGGCAACAAGTAGGGTTTCCCAGAGAAGTTGGTGACCCTAATATAAGTGTGTTTTTGGAACTGGATGTAGTAGTGTCCATAACTCTGGACCAAATTCATCACCTCTGAGGATAGGTGGTATCTTGTGTCTCGGGTGGGTGTGAGCAGCTGATAGTAAATGAACGCATCATTTACCTAGCAAAAACTGGGGAAGTTGGCTTGCCATTGAACCTGTGGGAAATGGTCCCGCGGTGCCTTTTGCCTTGGGCCAATCCTGAGCACACCATCTGTAAGTAGTCCATGGGCGTGGGGCCTCTACTGCACCAAGGCCCAGAAAACATAGGAAGACATGTAAAATTTCTTCTTCCTAGCCAGTTGAAGGAACTGGGAGTCAACATGGTTGGAAATTATGGCTGCCCAGTCAAAGTATCCTCCCTTGGTGGAGATGCCGAGGAGGAAGTAGTACATCCATTTACTGAATTCTTGGGTAGAGGGCTGCCCAAAGACCTGAGCCAACACTATCATTCCCATATAAATTCTCTCTTTGAATTCTGACCTAGGATTCTCTATCTTCATCCTCTTGGGGTCCCTCTTTGGAACCTTGAGCCAATGGGTGTTCATGTATATCCGGGCGGCATCCTCTAACTATGTGAATTGGGTCAAGGCATCTGACCTTGTAACCACAGAAGTCTTGGCAAATTGAGGGATCCCCAGACCCGCCTGGAATGTGTCTGGGTTGAGGGATACCAGAGTAGTGTATCCAGTTGGTTCTGCGGCTACGAGCATAACAGCCCAAATATAAGAGTTGTAATTGGTGTCCAGCGTCAAGATAAGCTCCAGAGATTGTACAGAGCATGGGAAACAAGTCACCTTAAGGATTTTGGAGTCACTGACATTGATTGCCAGCTGATCTCTAGCCTGTCGCTGGATGTACATTATTTTCACTAAGGCCTGCATTTCTAGCCATGTCCCGATGTTGGTGTCGGTAATAAGCTTAACTTTAGACTCAATATTTGAGCCCATAATAACAGTGTCTTGCACAAACTTCATGGTTAGGGGCATTTTCTCCAGGGCCTTTTCCATTTTGGATTTTACCGCCGCCCTGGTAGCCATCGCGGAAGGTAGCTCTAGACTTCCGGGTGGAGAGGATGCAGACGCTTCAGACATGTTTGGGAAGTGAACTCCAAAAACCTGCAAGGAAAAGTGACCATCAGAACATATTAACAAATAAATATTCTGGGGTCCAGAGATCTTACCACCATGATGCCTGCTTTTCCTGAAAATTTAGTTTAAAAAAAAAAGAACCGAAAAGCACATGTATTACCTGAACTTAGGATTTTACTAAACATCCGGGTCCAGGAATTTTATCACACTCGATAAAGACACAGGATGGATGATGGTAGGAGACCTGAAGCCCAGAGAAGTAACCATTGGTGAGGATGTGTAAAAAGGAAAGTCATCAAGCCCACGTGGGTGCCACGTGCATAGGTATTAAATAGGAGTTATGGCGATGACGGCGGGGCCAACTGTTTGAACGCGTGAAAAGTGAAGGCCACTTAGATGGAATTGATTGCACACATGGGACATAAATGAGGTTCTGACTAGTTTTATGGGGGAGAGAGAAAACCACCTATTTGAAACTGGCCGAGAGCCAAGTTTCAAACAGGTGGTTTTCTGCCCCGTAAAACAAATTTATGGGCGGAAAACCAGCAACACAGGCAACTCAACCACCTGGCTAAGCTACCTGGAAGGATATACATGAAAGCTGAGGGGTATATACATGGGAATAGAGGAATATACAACAAATATACATAAAGCTACACATATACCTCGCAGAATGACATCCATAGGAAACCAGGCAAGGCACAGAGTATATACAGCTTTATACACTATCTACAAACCAACCACTTCTGTGCAGAGGGTGGACAACCCTCTGGTAGAGCCGACCCACCAACCGGCAGAAAAACTAGAAAAGAAAACAAGCAGAAATGAAAGACAACAGACAAAAATAAGACAGAGAAGACACCAGACAAACAAAAAGAAAATAAAAATGGCGGGAACAAAGACACCAACCTGAGAATGCTGAAAGGTGGAGGAAAGGAGGAAGTTACCACAGGAGCTCTGCAACAGCTATAGCTACCAAATGATCACAACTCGACACCAGGAGCACTCACAATCACCTGAGAAGGATGGAAGTGTTAAGCACTGATTATAGTTAACTCTCTGCAAATCTCTCTGTAATCACTCTGGAGTTGCTCTGAGTGCTCGAGTGTTTTAATCATGGTAAATGTGAAAGTGACAGATAACTTCTATTTATACCCATGGTAAAAAGGAAATCCACCCCCTTTCGGCAATCTCTGGACAAGCAAACCTCCGGACCCCGGGCCTAAAGATTCCCCATGACAGTCACCTTAAGAACATCATGGTGAAGAATTCCGGAGTCTGGAATCTGTCTCCCAATGAAGAATGACCTCCAGGACCGGAGTCCCAGAGACGAGAAACAAACCAAACAAAATGCAACAATAGGGAAGAAAACCCCGGAGAAGGGAAAACAAAGGGAGAAAGACAAGGCAAGAGCCGCAAGGAAAAACAACAAAACAAACAAAAGGAGAAGAAAAAAAAGGGGGACCCAACATTTTGCACACAAAATGTAGGGACAGGGATGCAGGGCATAATACAATGGAGTGTTGAAAGATGAGAACAAACATCTATAGGAGAAGGGTTTAACTTATGTAGTTGACACTCCCACTAAATTCCATCCCAATTGGATTCTATATGTTATAAGCAGAGTGCATGATCAATTCATCTGGCTGGATAGACCACACAATATTTCGAAGACAATGATTCACAGGGTTACAGGATTTCAAGAACAAGGTTTGGAATGAACATTGAGAATGGTGGCAACTCCTTTGGTCACTAAACTAAAAAAATCTAAACACGATGGAAGAGCAATGACAATTGATCATATTGTAGATAAGTAATTTTGTTTTGCATCCATGGTGATAGTTTACGGAGTTTACCAGTCTAGTCAAGTTAACAGTATGTCTGGTGGTGTTATTCACGCTGCCTATTGGATTATTAAGGATGATTCAACATATGATCTATGTGAGATGATCATAATCTAGTTCTTGAAAAATATGGAAAGGGTAAAGAGAGATAAGAGACAATCATTCAAGTATGGTGCCCTACTGGTATGTATGTTTTTCTATGTTCAAAAATTGTTCCCTGATAGAGAAAATTTTACATGGTCAAAGGACAAACTGGTAATTATATAGATAAGTGAATTCATAAAGGAATTAGGTAATAACTTCAATAATGTCACGTGGAGTTATTTCAAATATTTCCAATCTAGAATGCATAAACAAGAAATGATTTCAGTTAGCATTGTAGAGAAGTACAAGAATGGTATTTGTTTTCTAGTAGACATTGATTCATGTATTGTGCAAGTTGTGGAACCTATGACATGTTGGATTCCTCCTATGGGTTATGAATTTGAGGTTGATTTAGTAACTTTGCATGTTGATGAGTTGTTGTCAAAACCCCTTGACAAACATGCACAGAGATTTGGAACTCATGATGAAGTCATTTCCAAAATTCAAAAGGAATTGAATAAATTGGTCATTGAAAGGAAAACAAGGAGAATGGTATCTAACCTAGAGCATAATTTTGGAAGTAGTGGTGCAAGAAGATCTTGCACTACTACAACCGAAACTAAAGTTGAGAGAAAACAAAGAAAACTAGCTGCTAGTGAAGTTAAGTCTCCAGAGGAATCGTCAAGGAAGAAAATTCAAAACATTTCTACTCCAAAGAAAACTTACAAGAGGAAGAGAAAATCCACAGAGGTAAAATATGTTCAGAAGGAAACTGATGAAGAAAGGACAAAATAAAACAAGCATTCTTCTAAGCTGAAGAAGAGTGGTGAAACAAAGAAGGCTCCTTCCATTGATGATACTGAAAAAGGTATTGTGGAAAATGGTAGACTTGCTACTATCGGTAGAATATACACTTTGGGGGGTGATGAAGAAAAGAAGAAAATAGAAGATGCAATTTTGTATCATTTTTACCAATTTTGCAGAACACCTTTAGAGATCCATTCTTGCATCCCTAATGAGTTATATCAATTGATTAATGCTAGATGGAGCATTGTGTTACAGTTGGATAGAGATATTATGGAGAGAGAACTAATCCAAGTGCACATGAGTTGTGTCCTAAAGATGCTAAGATAATGATTGCTGCTCACAAGCATAAATTTAAAATTAAGAGCAGAGCAGCTAAACTTATAATTGATGACACACAGGGTGCACATAATGAAACTACTAAGACATGGAAGAAGCTACTACATATAAAGGAGGTAGAAGCACAAGAAGAACAAGTTCAAGTATAATTTATTGAACCAATGCATGGAGATTATACATTCTTTGTAGATCAGTTAATTGGGAATGTTGTTCTTGATGATCCTAACTTGGTGAAGAATAGTGGAACACAAAATATCAGTCTATCACAAATAGGTGGTGATGAGATTGAAATTGTAGACATAACAGGAAAAGAGGATTCATCCTCACCATTGCCTATGGAAAATATAGAGGAAACCATTTATGAGAAGGAAGAGGAGAAAGTTGTAGAGAGTAAGTAGGAGGAGACTTAGAAAAATATTCAAGAACCTAAGACTAAAAGGAAATTAAGTCCTAGAGAAACAAGTGCAAGGAAGAGACAGAAACTAGTGACTACTACAGAAGAGGAAGAAGAGGAAGTTGATGAAGAAGAATTACCAACCACATTGGTTGATATATCTAAATTGAAATCTAAGGAATTGATGAAATTTTTAGAATAATTAAGGACAAAGACTATAAGTGACAAGTTGAGTCAAAGAAGAAGAAGACAAGAGTATTAAGGCAAGCCAAAGACATTCTAGCTAAGTTAGTGCCTGAGGTTAAATATGATGAAGCTGATACTCCTGTTGATTAGATGAATACTCTTATAAAGGAAATTCTAGGTCAAGGTCCAGATTTGTATTCAGTTGTAGTGAAGCTTGTAGTGGAGAACTTAGAGAAAAAGATGATAGGTAAGCTGATAGAGAAGATTACCACGGATAGGATAAAATTGTTAGATTTGATAAAGGAAGTTAAGACTACATTGACTGAGGCATGTCAATTGTTTTCCAAATTATCAAGGTGTCCTAAATTTGTTCAAGACTTGGAAAAATGTAGAGCTGAAGCACAAAAGGAGTTGGAGAACTTAAGTGGTTAGCTTGATCCATTGTCAAGTTCAATCACTAATTACAGTAGTCAGGTCAAGAAATTTTCAAACAAGGTTAAGTAGATTCAGATTAAGTAAGAATATAATGATCACTCTACTGGAACTTCAATCAAGTTTATCCCCTACAATAGAGGTGATGCAACTGCATGTGAAGAAGGCCTAAGACATACTTTCCTTACTTGGCATGAGCACTCTAGATAGCATGGAAGATCTTCCTTCTAGTTTGATTGAGAAAATAATTGCTATGGGATACTTGCAGAAGGTATGGAAAACATCCTTGAATTAAACAAAGATTAACTTCAAGGTGATCTTTGACATGATGTAAGTAAGATTTTGTATACATATATTTTAGTTTTTGTACCTTTGTCATATTTGTCAAAGGGGGAGTAGATGTATGTGTAGTATACGTACGGGGGAGTATATGCATGTATGGAGAGTATGTGTATAGGGATTCATAATTTGATATTATGATTGCATGATTGTAAAGCAGTTAGCATATATTTGTTAGCATGTGTTTGCCATCAATGCCAAAGGGGGAGATTGTTGGTATTGTATTGAGAGATTGTTGGATATTGAGGTGCAGTCATAATGAGTCATTTATTTAGTTTTCATTGATGGAAAATAAGTTAGTACAGTGAAACTAAGTTATTACAATCATGATATACTATAGGTGAAGTGAATATACAATTGGTAAGAAGGTAATACTAAAAATTGGCTAAGTCCAGAAGATCGGTAGATAGTGAAAATATCACTTTGGTGGCGATCATGGTAGAAGGGGAATTGTGAGGATCGGTCATAGATATAGCTTCAACCAGTTTAGATTGCAATGTGGTTCCAACCACAACTCATTTGGTTGAGTGGTGAGAGATTTTTTAGTGTCACAGACATCAAGACAGGTAGAGCACTTATATTCTTGAGTATCGGTCGGTAGATCACAAATTGATGAGTGCTAAAGTATGTGCGATCATTTATAATGATATGATGATGTGGAATAAAGGTTATACATTCAATTTTTTAATATTTATGAGATCGATGCAAACATTTAAGTCAGATTTGAGGTGTTGCATTGGAGAAGTCAAAACGCGTTTGACTACTTTGGAGATATAACTTGCAAATTTTATCTTGACCTAACGCGGTCATGATAAATCATTGTATTCATCAAGATTATCCATTTGACACATGGTGCTTTTGGAGGAAAGTAATTTGAAGATCATTTTTATGTCGGTGGAATTTTTTTATATATAGGAAGTGCTCATATTGAAAAGTTGTTTATTGAGAGTTGTAAGAGTTGTTTTGGGTAATTAGGGTTTTGTGATTTCAATTTGAGGTTGCGATCAGAAAGATGATAGATAGAGAGCAAAGATTAGTTATAGAGTATAGATAACTTATTAGATCTGACAACAAATCAGTGCTACATCCATATCACTAATCTTGTTTTTCCCTATAGTTGTAGCAAGCAAAACCCCTTAACCGGGTGAACTCTAACAAGTTTCTTTTGTAAATCCTTTAATAGGGGAACTTCTTTATTGAGGTTTGAAATCCTCTAGTGAGGTAGATCATAGCTGATCTAATTATGCTCCTAATAGTCTACTAGTCAATCCTAATAGGGTGAACCCTCAGAAAGGGCACTTGTAGCTCCTAACAGGGAAAACTCATTTACTACAGTATTGGGCTTGTGGTTGTCATCCCCACTATGGTTTTTTCCCTCTTATAAGGGTTTCCACATGAAAATGTATGCATCATGTGTGATGAATTTGTGGATGCTTGATATTACTTTATTTTATGTATTTGCATCAGTTATATACTTTATAATTTGGAAATTATTTCAGCAGTTAAGTAGACTAGTGGTTGAATTAGTTTACTATCTATTTGGACTTATTCAGCCCCCCCCCCCCCACCCAGTACCTATTAATTCCAACACATAGGTATATGATTTTGATCATATTTAGGAATGATGTATTGATATATATCTAACTCCACATTCAAAATTTTAAGATGTTGGAAAAGTCTATCTATATATCCATGATTATTTGGAAGAATGTGAGAATCCATATGATGTTTGTCTCTTTGTGACCTTGTGATTGGCATATGAAGAGGATAAATGCACCCTAATTTTTTTGGATTTTCTTGTAATAAGATGTTGATGCAATCTAGGAATGAATGACTGGGATGCTACCTAAAATGCGAGTAATATGACCTAAAAGAGATTCTACAAACTTCCAAGGTAAACTCTCTAAGGAAAGACTTGAATGATTATGTGGATAATCTTGACATCAAAAACGTAGGACAAAGAAGGTTGATACAGGAAATGATGTTTTTCTAAGACAAGTGTTAACTAAAATCATAGGTGTCTAAGCCAAGACAAGATGATGGTGACTTAATTTTGATGAAGCCAAGATGATACACCAGACCACTACTGGAATGTCCTAGGAAAATGCACCCTTTAATCTGTTAAGGACTTTGAAAGGTGGAAAACTTAACCTCTAGGAAATGCAAGCTATGTTTTTGGGATTTTGAATTTTCTGGATTATAATGATGAGTATGGAAAAAGGGAATGACTATGCAAGATTATATGTTAGGAATGATGTTAAAAATATTGGATGAATATACAAGGGTATGTCGATCACCAAATTTCAAGAGAATAGACAAGTGGAAATTTTTAGGAACCGTGTTGTTGGATCTTCTTGGTTTTCTAATAGGATTATGATAGGGAAATGTTGTAGGACCAATGTTTGAGACGTGTACAAATTTAATAATCACAAAACTTAGTGTAGTTGCAGGACTAGCTCAATTAAAAAGGAAATGATTAGTGTATGTTCAACAGCTTTTTCAAGCTGCAAGGTTTTCACATGGTCAAAAAAAAATAGTCAGATTAATCTATGGTCAATTGGCTTTAAGATGTAATGTTATAGGCCCAATTATTTTTATGTTCATCATCTCGCACATCAATTTTCATGCTACTAGAACATGAAGATCCATGACGTAGTTCCCTGTGTTTTTGCCTTTCACTGGTATTATTGTCATGCTAATCAAGATCTCTTTCATCAACACAATACCCTAGAACACATATGTTGGGAATCTTGTGGGGGAATTAAGCAACCCCTTGCACTATAATAAGATACTTTATTTGGAGGTGAACTAGGTGGGTCTCTAATTAACCGGGTTGTAGTAAGTTTTGTGGTATATATCCAATCAGTTTGTAAACATGTGACTCACTTAAGAGCCTAGTTGGCTATGTTGGCTACTTAGGGATATTCACCTGATCTAGACTATCATCAAGACTCCTTGCCTGAGCTTGGATAGATATAATATATTAAGGGCTTTGGCCCACATCTATTTTATATACCAATTGGAAGGATTGTTAGTTTGAGGTTGTCCTCAAAGGAAGAAGCGCTTTCACTAGATAGGCCTCTCTAAAAAATTTAAAAAGGTTTTTATTCTAACATATTGTACAAGCGCGGAAAAGACTCAAAACACATGGTTAATCACATTAAGCACCAAAAGATCAAATTTGAACTGAGGTACCCTCCATACAAGAATGGGAGTTCAATTTTAATCCCAAACCAAATGATATTTGCTTGTTCAGTTTTAAGTGCACCAATTTCAAAATTTATTTTCCTTGTTCAGTTGTTAACCACACGTAGATTTTAGACACCAAAATGAGATGTGATTTGTGATGTTTGAGCATGCATTGTTCATTTTAAATCACCAAATAGAAATGAATTTATTTTAGATTAGGAAAAATTTAGAGTTGCTTCCACACCACAAGCTATCAAGAAATTGTTAGTACTAAAAAATCCTAGCAATTTAGATATGATAATCCACAAGCGTGCTAGTATTAATGTAATGAAAATTGAACTACTCAGGAAAGTATCTTACCTTGTCCATATATGTGTTTATAAGACCTTCGTAACCGATCTCTACCTCAAGTGCCTCAATTCTTAACGTGCGCACGTATCCTTTGTTCTATTTAATCTCTCGCTCTCTTTTTCGTTGCTCAATGGGCTTCTGAATTTCAATTTTTTTGTGCTTAGGTGGCCCACTACATTTTTTAATTACATAAATGTATATTTTCAACAATGAAAATGTGTCATTTATAATAGAGTGATATTTTAGACAGAAGAGAAGAAAATGTCATTTTTAGTTTAGAAACAATGTTTCTAATAAAATGATTATGACCTGTACCTACACACATAAAGAAAAGTTTTCAAAGATCTTTTTTTTAAGAAAATATTTCTCATTCAAATTAAAATCATATAGAAAAAAACCCTGTAGAATCTCAAGACCTTTCCAAAAATGTAACTTTTTCAAAAAAAAACGCTGATTTGTGTCTAGAAATATATTTTTATGAAATCTCATTAAAAATTATTAAAATTTGAAAAAAAAAAAGTCTAAAATTTGGACTGTAGCTTTCTATTGTCAAAAAAACACTTTCAAAAATAATTTCATATCATAATTCCTCAATTTGTGCCCTAGGGACCCATTTTATCAAAACAGACCAGTATTAAAAGATCTATTTTTTTGCAAATATTTTTCATCAAAATTAAAATCACAGAGAATAGACCCCCTATAGAACTTCAAGAACTTTCTAGAAATATAATTTTTTTTAAAAGAAACATTGATTCGTGTCCAAAAGTAATTTTATATAAAATATCATAAAAATTTATTAAAAAAAATAAACAAAATCTAAAAATCTTAATTTTGGATTGTAGCTTCCTTAGATCACCATAAACCTACAAAAAACATTTCATAAAAAAATTCCAAGCGGTTTGATAGATATGACCAAATTTCACGTTGGGTTCACCATTTGTTATTGGGTATAATAGAATCCTACAATAACCACAAAGAGATTGTTAATGTAATACCCCTCTAACCCTAATATAAGTTTTGTATTTTTGAACGAAGTGAGATCTTTTGATGTTTTCTTATAGCTTAAGTTGGTCATGATACTTGTTTGATCTATTCCTATAGTTTTTTTATAATGATTTCATAAACCAGTATCCGAGGATTCTAATATTAGACATACTATCTAAAGGTATAATTTTTGTATGTATTTATCTCTGTATATGTATTGAGGAGCTTCAAGACCTTTATGAATATAGTTAGGATGTTATATATGGATATATATAAGTGATTATTTATATTTTCTTCTATTAAGATTAATTTTGATGAATCTTGTATGTCACTTGATGATTTGGGATATGTCTCATGATTATGTTGATTATTATTAGTATTGATTAGATACTAACCCAATGCTCAAGATTATAACCTTCACTAGGATGATGCTACATGCTTGGTGTGTGTGTATATATACATGATGTGATTTCATGATTTAGGACGAAGTCATAGTTACTCACATAGCTGAGGTCCACACGATGTATCAATCCTGGTCATTTGTCTGCAATGTCTTCTTATATGTATATATATGCACATGTATTTCTTCTATGTGATACAATCTTGCAGGTATCAGGCATCGACTTCACCTGGCTTCACAGGTCTGAGCATGCCCTCAAATCCTTGATGGTTGTTGTTATGAAGATAGTACTAAGGCCCTTGCATGAGTCTTCCTTTCTCATTATTCCAATTTGGGAATATTAGGGTTCCTTCTTTGTCAGTCAACCTTTGGGTGAAAAACCCAGATCCAGCACACCCGGTTGGGCATTGTTGTAATTGGTGCCTTGTGGTCACTTGCATTCATT